>JARWZN010000006.1:4054214-4119051 GCA_030015385.1 Trichoderma sp. BMH-0061
CCTNNNACAGCACATGAAACCATTCGCATCAACAACTTTGCCAACCTGGAACGCATTGGCCCCAACCGCATCTTTGTTCACAACGCATCTCCCGACCAGCCTGACCAGTTCGCTCTCGACCTCTCCCACATCTCCAAGACGGCGACTGCCTTTTCATACCGCGTCTTCGCCGACGAATCCGAGACNCCCTCTCTGGGCCAACACGCTCCTCTCCTGATCAACCCCGCGTGGAAGCCCCAAGGCGACAAGCTCGGCCTCCTTTTGCAGTATCAGCTCAACCCCGAGTGCAAGTGGACGGCCCCCGTGACACTGCACAACGTCGTCTTCGTGGTGTCGTACGAGGGCCGGGCGACTGGCGCCCAGACGAAGCCCAGCGGCACCCACCTGAAGGATAAGCACCTCGTGTACTGGCGACTGGGAGACGTGACCCTGACCGAGGTGACGCAAAAGATTGTCTGCCGCATTGTCGGCGCAGACGGCGTGGAGCCCCAGCCGGGCCATGTCGAAGCCCGGTGGGAGTATGCCGTGTCGGGCGAGGACGTCGTGGGCAGCGGCATCTCCATCTCCAGGCTGGAGGCGGTGCCGAGCAAGGATGCCGTGGAGAGCGATCCGTTTGCAGATGAGAACCCTGCCAGCTCGAACCCGTCGCTCGTGGAGCCGACATGGGTTGATGTACCTGTGACGAGGAAGCTTGTGAGCGGCAAATATGAGGGGAAATAATGGCTTTTTTGACATTGGGGCAGTCAGTGCTTCTTTGTCTGGGGGAAGGGGGGTTGAGATTTATATTATATATTATGCAAAGTTCTATTGCTAATGATGTTTGAACTCAACGGGGGGGGGCTACCACCACCAGCCTCATACCGTTTGGAGCGATGAAAAACACACACAAACTTGAAGCGACTCTTTTTACTTTTATTGAATCTCTCTTCTTTTTTCTTGTTTTGCGTTTTATTGGGGGACAAGAAAAAAGAAAAGTATCGCACGACCGTTACACCGACCTATATATTTTTCTTTTTGGCAGTTTTTATCTATCTATTCACTCGTGATATCAAGGGGTTCTTTTGTTTTTTTGAGGGAGAGCATTTGCTGGGTGCTGATGTGTACACGTTCGTTCGTTTTTCTACTAATATTTACTTTTTTTGTCTGATGCTGTTACTCTCGTTTTTGGCCTTTCTTTGCGTTTTAATTTCCTGTGTCGTCGCTGTGTTGGAGAGAGTTGACGGAGAGAATGAAGGAGAGAGTTGAGGGAGGAGGATGGAAGGTGGAAGAAGAGGGATTAGGTTGTATGAGTTGTAGTAATAGTCTTTTTTTGCAGAAAGAAGGGATGAAACATGTTTTCTTTTGCTGATGCTTCTTTTTACTTGCTTGCTTCGTTCGCTCTGTTTTATTTTGCAGAGGGTGAACTGAACTGAACTTTGTGAGAGTGAAATGGCCCTTTTCATGGGGAGAAACTACCTGAATATTAACGTGTGGTTGCATTGCATTGCATTGGCAGCTTAGAGTTGCAGCTGAAGTGGATTATGCTTCACTCTATGGGGTGCCTAGTAGAACGGGCGATTTCATCAGCTTATTTTGTGTCGATCTTCTGTTCAAGACGCGGCTTCATAGATGCTGCTGAGGCGATGAGAGCTTGAAGTAGAAGGTGGTGAGTAATCGATTAGAATTCAAAAAAGATGTTCCGTCAATCATGGTTTGCGGAATGGGATTATGGGGTAGAGCTGAAAGGGGAGGATTGATTGGCGTAGATTGAAATAGGGATGTAAATAACCTTGTGTTGATACCCCTGTTCTATTCTGTTTTGGCGGGATGGGATTATAGGATCGGAGTTAGTAGGACCGATCGTTGTTGTTTAGAGAAATAGAAAGGGAGCATCACCGTGTTATGTCTACGGAATATAGATTCTCAGTATTATAGAGGCTATGCTGTAAGAGATTTGGCTTAGGGTTTCCAAGGGTTATTCGAATAGATGAGGAGTATAATATAATTGATACTGGCGTCCGATGCTAATACGCAATCTGCCGAGATTCTATGGAGTCGTAGCCTATTTTCCTGAAACAAGCCAAGTACTGTCTATCCTTCATCCACATTAAACGGAAAGAAACCGCATAGATCAATGGCAAATAGTGCTCACTCGCACCGTCTCTTAGGCCTTTATTCGGGCTCGGCATCTTGGATTGTCCGTCTCGATGCATTCAATGCAACGCTACGACGACAACTACACAAGATGTCGAGCACTATTCTTCAATTATTTGCATTGATCTACATCTACATATATAACCGTCGCTTATATACATCCACCAGCTCAACACGAATTCCTCCTTTGATTCACCATTAGACTATTCTTTCTATTCACCTGCTCAATCATAATTATAGCTTCTCTGCTGTCCCACTTATTCTGTCTAAACCGCCGAGAGTTGCGGCGTCGCCAAGATGATCATTTCCCACTTGGATCAGACCTCGGATTCGCAGATTCTTAGCACGCAGATGATCACTTCCAGATGAAGCAGCCCGCAAAAAAGGATTCATCTGCCCCAAGGACGTGACGTGAGAAAAACGGATGAAAATGAAACGAAAGTGTAAACGAAACAAAACATGGTCAGGGGGCGGAGAGACGGGGATTTTGGAAGGATATAGGGGAGAGATGCTGTTGAGTCTGTGTTGGATATAAATAAGATGAAGGGTCGCTCATTCGTGATGTATAGCATTGGGCTTTGTATCCATCTGCACCTCTTGAGTTGAGACTTGTAAACGGGCTTCATCTCAAATCATCATGCATATCCAGAGCTTGATCAAGCTTTATGCTACGGCGGCACTCGCTGCTTCGTCGTCTGCTCTATCAGTCCCTCGATCCAGCTCCAGCTCTCTCGAGGCTCGACAGAATGGAGGACCCCTTGTCTTCTGCCACTTCATGGTGCGTTCATACAATACAAATACAAGAAAGATAACAGTCAACNNNCACNNNATCACACAGATTGGCATCGTCGGCAACAGAGGCAGCGCAGCCGACTTCGACGCCGACATGAAAAACGCCAAAGCTGCCGGCATCGACGCCTTTGCGCTCAACATCGGCGTCGACTCATACACCGACCAACAACTCGAGTACGCCTACGAGTCCGCCGCCAACAACGGCATGAAGGTATTCATCAGCTTCGACTTCAACTGGTACCACACCGACCAGGGCACGCAAGTCGGCCAGATGATTCAAAAGTACGGCTCCAAACCTGCTCAACTGCTCGTCGACGGCAAGATCTTTGCTTCATCTTTCTCTGGCGATGGCGTGGATTCGAATGCTGTTCGTTCTGCGGCNGGGGGAAACATCTTTTGGGCGCCAAACTTTCATCCTCAGCAGGGAACCAACTTGGGTGATGTTGGTAGCGCCTTTAACTGGATGGCCTGGCCCAGCGACGGCAACAACAAAGCCCCCAAGCCGGGATCTAATGTTACTGTTCAAGATGGTGATAACACTTACACCAACGCCCTCGCCGGAAAGCCATATCTCGCCCCTGTATCCCCCTGGTTCTCTACCCATTTCGGCGCTGAAGTGCCTTACTCCAAGAACTGGGTGTTTCCCGGAGACTTCCTCTGGTTCGACCGCTGGACGCAGATCCTGCAGCTCAAGCCGCGCTTCGTCGAGATCATCACCTGGAACGACTACGGCGAGAGTCACTACGTCGGCCGCCTCGACAGCCCGCACGGCGACGACGGCAACTCCAAGTGGACGTACGGAATGCCGCACAACGGCTGGCTGGACATGGCTGAGCCCTTTATCGCCGCGTATAAACAGGGCTCCAACGATCCGGCACCGCATATCACTGAGGACAAGATTGTGTATTGGTTCCGTCCTACACTGTCGAGCATCAACTGCGATGCTACAGATACAACCATGGGCGATGCTGACAATTCTACGGGCAACTACTTCAAGGGCCGGCCCGACGGATACCAGACTCTGCAGGATAAAGTCTTCATTGTCACGCTCCTTAAAGAAGCTGGTACTCTCGAGGTCACAGTTGGTGGCAACACGCAGACATTCCAGGCCGCTGCCGGTGCAAACAAGTTCTCCGTCGACATGGCACCGGGTCCAATCTCTTTCAAGGTCAACGGCTTGTCTGGCAATGCGGGGATGCAGATCCTGGATCACTGCCCTTGCGGAATTTACAACTTTAATGCGTATGTGGGCACGATTCCTGCTGGTGTGCCGGATCAGCTGCAGCCTGCGGGTTATTCGAATATTATGAATGGCCTCAAGGTGTCGACGTGTGGTCCGACTGGGAATTAATTAGGAAGAGAGTGATGAATGAGTTGATTTGTGGATATGTTGATATATCATGTATATACTATAACTGTGTCTATATATCAAGGGGGTTGAACATACGGGGTATAATACATTCAGGGGCTACATTGAACAAGTCACCAGTGTGAGAAGTCAGACGCTGCTAATGGAGTGATTATCTTTCTTCATTCAAATATAGAGCATAATCATGACCATCATATTCCTTACAGGCTGCACAAATGCTACTAAATAAGACGTTTTCCTAATATGATCAACACATACCATCCCAATCCCGCGTATGCCTGCCTGCTTCGTGATATCGAAAAAGGAGCAACAAGCAAAAAAAGACTCGCAATACCGGGCAGCACTTGCGCAAAATCGATATTCGCCGTCTTTCTCTTCTTCCTCAGCTCTTCTTCTATATCATCCACCACATCACTCCCCTGAAGCGGCCCTCGCATGCTCTTCGTAAAACTCAAGAGTCAGTGCCGCCAGAAACCCCGGGATGCATCCCTTCTCCCTCACCCAGAACCCAATGTGATCCCCAATCTTGCGTGCAAATGCGCTCTTAGGCCCGCCGCCCACCTTCATCGTGCCTCTCTCGCCGTCAAACACAATCGAATTCTCGTGCTCGTCTGTTTGCGACGGGTAAAACGTGCTCTCTACTCGCATCTTGCCGTTGGGGATAAACGTCACCGTCCATCCCAGCGTCGAGAAAATAGCCTCCTTGAACTCTTGTGACTTGGAGCCCCAGACCTCCTTGAGCCGCCGCGCCGACTTTTGCGCACTCGCCGTCTCTGCCTTGGCCGCAGCGATTTCGCGCTCCATGGCGCTCAGCACCGACGTGGGGACCAGGGGGATCGCAGGGTCTGTCTGCTTCGATCGCAGTGTCGCCAGAAGCTCCTTGTTCTCTTTTTGCAGCGCATCCAGCGTCGCCCGCTTAATCGCCTCATAGTCCGAGGTCGGGTTGGATCTCAGCGACAGCACGCGTGTCTTGGTCTGCTCCTTGGCCGCAGCGAGCTGCTCGCGACTGGTCGAGAGGTCCTTTTCGAGCATGGCAAGCTGCGTCTGCAGGCTCGTCAGATCCTCCTGAAGCTTGCGATTCTTACGCGTCAGCTGGCCCATTTGCTCCTGGGCGGCGTCGTCTTCAGCGCGGCTTCGTTTGCTTCCTGCCAGCAACAGCTGCTCCGGCGACGACGCTTGCTGTGACGAGACGTCCATGGATGAGAGCTCGCCATGCAGCTTCTGCACCTCCATCTTGTAATTGTCCACCATGTCCTCCAGCTCCTGGATCCGCGCCGCCCGCTTCTCGTCATAGTCATCGGGCTGCATCGCGTGCTCCTCAGTGTCAAATGCCTTGAGCTGTGCGCGCAAGTATTCGACTTCTTTCAGGGCCAGGGCACGCTGGCGATCTAGACGCATGCGCACCTTGTCGGTATTGGCGGCCTGCGCAGACGTCGTAGCATTCTCGACTTGGCTCCGTAACTGGGCCTTTTCTTCCTCCAAGGCTTGAATCTGCCCCTGCTGCGCTGCAACTTCAGCACGGACAGCTCCAAGCTGCTCGACGTAAGATGCACTCGTCAGCCGCTCTTGGACGAGCGCCCGCGCAATCTCTTCGGGAGAGTCGAACTCGGCCTGGCCTGTTTCCGACACATTCTCGAGATAGGCCGACCACGATAGACGCTCATCTTCCAGTCGCTGCCGCTGTATCCTGGCCTCTGCCAGCTCCGCCTCTAGCCTCTCCGCAGCCTCGACCTTGCGCAACAGCGTCCTCTTTTCCTCCTCGACAATCTCCACAGCCTTGTTGACGGCTCGGAGTCGTTTCAGCTCGGCAAGCTGATCGCGATTTGTAGCCTCGAGGGCACGGATGTGCGAAACCTGTTCGGACAGCTCCCTCTTGATGACTTCCATGGTCTCTGCATCGCCGCTTTGCGCCTTGAGCCGCAACACGTCTGCCTCTAGCCTTCCAATCACGCTGTCTTTTTCCAGAATCTGCTCTTGGTACTGCTGCAGCGCCGACTCCCGTGCCTCGGCCTCTTGCCTCATCTCCTGTATTGAGCTGGTTGCCGCAGTGATTTGCATCTGCAAGTCGTTGGCTTTCTTGTCTGCTCTTCTCGCGGCTTCGTCTTTAGCGTTGGTCAGGTCCTCCACTTGCTCATGCGCAAGACGGGCCTCGTCCTCGGCGGCTCGAATTCTGGACTCGAGCGCTCGCTTTTCGTTTTCTGCGGCCTCCTTTAGCTCCTCCATTTCCCGCCTAATTGACTCCGTCTTGGTGTCCGCCTTGGCCTTTTCTGCTTCGGCCGATTGGCGTTGCTGGGCCTCTTCCTGTTCTCGCCGTCGGGCTTGCTCCATCTTGTTGCTTTGCTGAGACAGAGCAATGTCCTTTTCTTGCTCGGCAGTCTGCAGACGGTATTGCAAGGTTCCAATCTCGGCCTTGAGGGCCTCAATCTCTCTGTGAAGCTTTTCATGACCGTCTGTGCTGGGCGGCACTAGGTTTTCCTTTGATCCCGAGCTCTTGAGCGAGCCTCGAACCGATGCAGCCGCATTGCTTTGCCTTGATGCTGGTCTCGACGTGCTTGATTCTCCGGTCTGGATGGTGGGAATGGGCTGAGTTGCTCGAAAAGACGCTATNNNGCACAAGGAGCGAACCATTAGCATATCAAACATCAAATATTGAGCATCAAACATCAAAAACCCCCGCCGCCGTTGTCGACATACCCTTGAATCACGGAGTGACAGATTTGGCCGTGGCAGGCTGGAGCTGCTTGCGGTTCTTAATCTGCTGGTCGATCGAGAATTTGGCCGACCGGCAGAGCCTCCCGCTTCCTGCGTAGCGCGGCCGCGCATCTCGACTGGCTTTGGCCTTGAAAATGCTGATAACGGCTGTTGTTGACCTTTTTTGTTCTTTTGCGAAACGCGCAGAAGCGCGTCTGAGAGTATGCAGTATGGGTGGTCACGTGATGATGCAAGCTCCCGGGTAGTCGCTTGTTGAAGAGGTTGGAGAAGAAGAGGGTAGATGGGAGAGCGGGTATGACGCTGTAATTGGAAAGAAAAATATTGAAGAAATAATACTTCATCAATAGGAACATTTTTGAGGTACCAATTGGCATTTCAACTTATGGTTGCCATGAATATGAACAAACTTGAGCTTGTACCAACGGGTAAGCTTTGATGCTGTAGTCCATAGTACAAGAGCTACGTTGAAGAGTTGTTTCTAGTTAGAACAGAGTATGAGCATGCAATCAATCATGCAGATAAATTGAAAAGATTATGCTCATAATCTTAAGAGACACAGGACAAGCCTATAGACGCAGCGGAAAGTCAATTCACTCGCTCAAAGCAGCGAGTACCTGTAGATGTACCTGCTCTGCAGATGACAGGTACAACAGCTTGGCCCAGTCATCAGATAAGATCGGCATCAGCCAATCGGCACTCGGTCCATTGTCTGGGTCGGTGCTCCGGACCAGCAGCTCGAATCATGGAACATCCAAATTTTCCCGCTCTTCTTGTAGAGAGGTGGCAATTATTATGAGGCATATATATATATACAAAAGGCACAATTGCAGCAATTGGCATTGGATGCAATGGAATTTAAAGACAACCTAGATACAAATACCAGCGCAAGTACAGGTACAAGTCCTCCCAGCTTCTAAAACCTGCTGCACCTTGTACCTGGTTCTCCCCCTTGCCAATGACGCAGCTCCAGGCCTGCCCGTGACCCACCCGCAGAACAAGATCCAACCTTAGTGGGAAGCTCTGCCAGCTCCCTTCAATTCTCATCCCACCATTCCATCCTCAGCCAAAACACCACAAAGACGCTGGATATGCGGCTGTCGAATAGCTTCAACCAGTTACGAATTAATATCAATCCGATCTCGAATATCCAGTACATGGATTGCACCGCTTGAGCGTCTTCTCGTGGCCTTTGCCGCTGCTCCCGTATCCGCGAATAGCCCTCCCCAGCTCAAACTCGAATCAGATCAGCCCAGCTCCACGATCGAATTTGCTCGCCCTTGTCTATTCGCAATGGTCGCCCTTGGACGAAGCATCGGGGTACATAGAAGACATCCACAGTGCTGGCCAATGACGGGAGCATCTTTACTGACATGAGTTCCCTCGCAGGCAAGAAGCTCTCTGGCAACGACGACGGCGCCTCGGCTATCGTCGCTATTCCTCTCACCCAATTCCAACGCTCGATCCAGCTACAAACGACTGTCATCTCCCTCGTCCTCCTCTTTGATTCTGCTGCCGTCAACATCGTCTCTCTCGTCTCAGCAGCGATGGTCTTCCAACTCGACAACCCCCTCGCAAACCGACAGGCAGATAGCCCCAGCGGCGATCAGGCATCGTCGGCACCCACGACCCAATCATCTGCAACGACATCTACATCTTCAACGACATCGTCATCGGCATCATCGGCATCAAGCCGTCGCAAAGAATCCGCTGGAGGCAAATTCAACCTATATGGCGACGAGTGGGAGGATACGGTGGACTTTGCCATTCAACGCTTCGATGAGCTCCCCCATCGTCTCTTTGGTGTTAATCAACACATGATCATCAATTATGAACTCAAAGAGGCCCTGCGTATGATGCTGCGTCAGTTCAACGCGCCAATTGTCTACTGTTTTGCCTACGGTTCGGGCGTCTTTCCCCAGGAAAAGGCCGGTCGCAGCGTCAGCGAAGCCGAGTTTCGAGCTGTCCACCCCAAGCCTCCCGAGGCCCTGGTTAAGGCCCAAAAAGGCTCACCCAAGATGATTGATTTCATTTTCGGAGTCACGCATACAGAGCACTGGCACTCCATCAACATGAAGCAACACCGAGATCACTACTCAGGAGTCGCATCGCTTGGCTCGGGCTTTGTCTCAAGAGTCCAGGGCTGGGGTGCCGGCGTTTACTTCAACCCCTACATTGAGATGAACGGCATGCTAATCAAGTACGGCGTTACGAGCATCGACAACTTGGTAAGGGACCTGTCCACCTGGGATAACTTGTACTTGGCGGGGCGCCTCCAGAAGCCTGTCAAGATTCTGCGAGACCATCCCCAAGTCCGTCTGGCCAACCAGATTAACCTCATCGCCGCTGTCCGAACTGCTCTCCTCCTTTTGCCGTCCGACTTTACGGAGGCCGATCTGTACAGCACAATTGCTGGCCTCAGCTACCTTGGTGATCCAAGAATGGCTCTTCCCACCGAGAATAAGAGCAAGGTGGCCAACATAGTCTCCCACAACATGGTTCATTTCCGCCGACTCTATGCTCCGCTAATCAGGACACTTCCCAATGTGGCGTTTGTCGACCCGGTCCGGCTGGACGACGAGAACTGGATCTTGGACCCCGAAGCCAACACCAGGCTGCAGCAGGACATGGATTTGGTTAAGCGAGGAAACATGGTTAGGCGCTTGCCAGGAAGCTTCAGGTCTCGGCTCTACTTCCAGTATCGCAAGAAGTTTGGCATTCCCCAAGACGAGTTCAAGGCCATGATGAAGGCAACATCTGACTCTGATGGAACTGTAAAGCGGCGCCAAGCGGGCGAATTTGAGAAACGGATTGCCGCAGACGACCCCGAACAGCTACAGCGCATCACTCGCCAGGTCATTAAGCAGACGGTCAACTGGCCGAGCACTTCGCAGAGCATCAAGGGCTTGCTGATGGGTGGCTTTAAAAGATCATGGCGGTACTTGGGTGAAAAGATTTCCAAGTGGAAAAAGGGCAAATCCGAAAAGGCCTCTGGAGCAAAACAAGAGAAATCAAGTGGAAGTCAAGAGGCCGAAAAGTCCAGCAAGAAAGAAGAGTGAAGTCAAGACGAGGGCCATCTCCACTGTGATGATAGTCTGAATCTCGTCTAAACTCGCCATTGAGCGGTGAACGAGGGTTCTCTTATCCATCTTTGAAGCACTTTCATTAATTTCCTTGTTATGATGTATGTATCTACGCATTGAGCACATAGAACTAGAGCTGGGGGAGAGATGAGGAGCGACGAGCGAGAAGCGCACGATTTTGTACGGATTATGAGCGAAATGGCTAGGATCACAGAACGACACGCTGTGTAAAAAAAGAGAAAGGAGGCGGGAATGGGAGAGAAAAAGAAAAGGAAAAAAGTATGTGGGCATTATGGCCTAGGGATGATGACACGAGAACTTGTAGCAATAGGAACACGGACAGGATAGATGGGCAACACGAAGCGGGCGGGTTTGAAGGATTGGCACGCGGCGTTGATGATGGATGAAGCGAGAGCTATTGAGAGAAAAGTAGTTATGAGGGTTCTCTGTAGTATATAATTGATTTGACTACATACTCAAATACGGCTGCAGCTGTTTCTGTTAACAGGTTCTATCAGATGAAAAAGAAATTGACGACGAAACAGCAGATAAGCTCATGAGGGAAAAGATTAAACAGCATCTATCATTCTATACCAGTCTACTCTATTATACATCATCTAGCTGAACACTGAAAATCGTATCCAAACTCCAGCCTCACTCCAGCTTTTGAAATCCCAGAGTCTCCCAATCCTTCAACACCTTGTCCTTAACCTCCTGCGGATAAGAATTCTTAAAATCAGCAGCCTCCCAATCCTTACCAGTCGTATACTCCACCGGCATCAACGCATCACTCACAACTTTACCCCCNNNNTTCGCATCCGCATTACCATGTCCCATATACGGAATAAGCAAAAACCCGCGAACATCCTCAAAAAACACCTCGTCCGTTCCAGGGCGGCAGCGTGTCACAAACGCCCACATGACGTCCTTGTCGTCGTACACGTCGATGTCGTCGCCCACGAGGATGAGGCGGTGGATGGTGAAGCCGGGCTTGGAGCGGTAGATGAGGTTGCCGACTTGTTGGGAGAAGGCCTTTGATGTGGTTTTTAGGGCGCGCAGGCGGGATGTGTCGACGCGGAGGGCGACCCAGGTTGCTTGGCCGACGAAGGGGGCGAAGGCGTCGGTGATGGGGAGGCCGGCGTTTTGGCAGAGCTGACGGATTTCGGCGGCGGCGAGGACTCCGATCATGGTTTGCTGTGGATGAAGATGGTTAGCTTTCTGTGACAAGTTGATGTGTAAAAGGGGGGGAAGGGGAGGGTAAAGGGGGCAGAGAGAAATACTTACAGTCTCGTCTGTTAGACGGCCGCACGCAGACATGGGCAGAATCGCATTGTTGCGGTACGTAATCTTGTTAACCGTGTATCTAGGACCCGGATGGCTTTCTCCAGGATACGTGTAGCCATGCATCTCGCCAAAGGGGCCTTCAGGCTGCCTTTCCGTAGTAGACAATGTGCCCTCAAGAACGATTTCCGCATTGGCCGGGACCATGAGATCGTTGGTGTCACACTTGACCAGCTTGATGGGCTCTCCCGCAATGGCTCCCACATATCCAGCCTCACTCACTCCGTCGGGGATGGGCATCGAAGAAGCCATGATGGCGGTGGGAGGGACGCCGAATGCAAGGGCCCATGGGATCTCCGTCACGCCCTCCTTCTCCCACAAGTCGTGGATCTGCCTGATGTGCTGAGGACTGATGACGAGGCCGGCGAGAGTTCGTTTGCCGGAGACCATGGCCCGGGCAATGGACCAGTTTGTCCAGCTGCCGTCTGGAGAACGCAGAATGTGCATGCCAAAGGTCTGGATGTACTTCCCGCCGTCGGACTGGTGAACCATTGGTACGGGAAGCTTGGTCAGATCAATGTCGTCTCCCTCGATGGAGTTTTCCTTGATGGGACCGGTGGGAACGACAACTGGCTCAATGGGCTTGAGGGTGCTCGCGGAAAGCATCTTGTCGATGATTTCACGCATGCTGGCAGTTGGGGGAGGNGCCATGTGGCGAGCTAGACGGCCGTATTTCTCGCTGGGAGATTTGCGGAGGGAGGCTGGAGCTCCGAGGATGCGCCAGAGACCATCTTTGGCTCCGATGAGGTTGTTGAAGAGAGGTGCCTTGTCGTCGGTTTCGCAGACGAGGCGGGTGATTGCTGCGGCTTCGAGGTTTGGGTCGATGGGGGTGTCGATGTCGATGAGATCGTTGTCTTGGCGGAGGGCATTGACGAAGGAGCGGAAGCTGAGATGAGGAGGCTCGGGGTCTGAGGCTTCGCGGAGAGTGGTTTGAGACATGGTGAGTTTGTAAAAGGGGTTGATTGATAATGTAGATGTGATTGATGATCAAAGGTTGATTGGTTGGTTGGCTGGATTATTGATTAGTTGTTAGTGATTGGTTGATTGATAGGTTGACTGACTGACTGACTGATTGACCAAAATCAATTGATTAATTGAATGATTGAATGAAGATGCTATTCAATCTTGTGCTGTTTGTTGGTGGTGCATCCACTGGTCTCTTACGGTTGCTGCCATGGCAATATATACTCAATCATCTTGATCAACTTGTGGAAATTCCGGAACCCCTTCGGAATACAGTTCTCGGAATCATGAGATTAATGACGTCTAATTTGTGCTAAAATTCTGCCCTCGGTTCTATCGAGTATTTCGCTTCGCCCAAGTATACAACATTGTGATGCCGTGATGCTCTGCCGTGGTGTCTTGCCGACTTAGACTAACAGTTGAAATACTCCGAGCCTCCGAGATTACCGCCACGCGCTTTTACATAAGGCAACATGGACTAGCAGCTTACCTACCTCGGATCCTCGGACCATTGCCATTATCCTCACCTCTCAACTTCATCGCAGTTAATCAAAGCCGCAAATGGATCTCCAGCAGAAAGAAATCGACCGAGTGCTGTATCTCCGCCGCATCTCGCAGGCTCGGTCCTGCTATCCGTGTCGCCAGCGCAAGGTCAAGTGCGATCACAGCCAGCCGTGCCAGACATGCCGGAAACGAGGACATCCCGAGATCTGCTCGTACAATGTGGGCACTCCCGAGAAGAAGCGCGGGCGGCGTGCCAAAGCAGCAGCTGTAAGCACGGCGTCTCAGCGGGCTGCTGTTCAAAGGAGGGAATCTGAGCCTGAGCCCGAGTCAGAGCCAGAGTCATCACGACGGAATGATGATGCTGGTGCTGATGGCCACGAGTCTGAGCCTTCTCTCACTCACACGCCGTCTTCTCTTGCTACATCACAGACGTCAAACTCGATACTATTTACGAGATCTGCAGACCCTACGGCTGCCAGTTGTCATCCACCCCGTAAAGAGCTCTATCAAGGAGGCAGCTCGGTGCTCACCATGTTGCACGGCTCAACCGACTCTCCCGCTGTAGAGATGAGGCGCAAGGCTGGACCAGTCCTTGGCTTACACAATACCCTCGAGTTCTATCCTTTTATGAAGCTCAAAACATGGCAGGAGAGATGGGTGGCGTTGCTGAAGGTGATTCCACAGAAACAAGAAGTGTTACGGTACGGCCATCATGCATTGCTTCAAGTCCATCAATATNNNAGGGTATTTACACACATGGTGTCATCATCTTGCNNNCCATTGTATTCTTGCTGTAGATATTTCCCCTCACATGGGGCCACGATATATCCCCTGAACCCCGTCATGCTGGATCCTGATGATCTAGAGTCTGCTTTCTGCGAGTATCTCGCCGCCCTGGAAGCTGGTGAGCTTCGGAGTCCCGACGTGCCATCTTCGAAATGGGTCTGCAAAGCCTACATATCCAGAATTGCTTTGCTGCTGGCTGCACTTGCTACTAGCGCCCATTACTCGGTGATGCAATCTCCGAAGAAGCGGTCGGAGCATTGCCTTGACTTTGGTAAGAAACATGGCTCGGGCTTATCACTTTCCATCGGCGTTNNNGTATTCCTAGCTAACCCGATGTGNCCTTTGATAGTACAACGCGCATTTGACGCTCTACGTCTGGCCAATTATGTCCTGCATCCATCAATCGATGGAGTTCATACCTTGCTCATCATCGGAACTGTTCTCCAAGATGTCGGACAGTCGGATGGAGCGTGGGTCATGATGGGCACTACCGTCCGGGCAGCGCAGGCTTTGGGCTTGCATACGCAAAGTGCCTCTCAACAGTCTGATGATGGAGCAAAGAAGAAACAGGCGCTTTGGTATGTCTATACTTTTGCTTGCTAACTCGATTATCAAACACAAACTGACACTTTGAAGGGACGCCATTTGCAGACAAGACTGCTTGCTCAGCCTGTGCCATGGCCGGCCAAACATTACATCCAAGCAATCCTTTGCGACAGAAAACATTCTCGAAAACCCTAACCAACCACTCAACTTCTCAGAGATGATGTGTAGCATCGTTTCAGTAACCTCCAGCCTTTTGGAACTAAACCAGCCAAGTTGTGAGGCATCGATGAAGCTACTGGCCGAGTTGGACGGATATCGATCACGAGCTGCGCCGTATCTACAGTGCCGAGAGAAATGCACAAACATCCAGCAGCGCTACGAGAGCCTCACTATAGAGATTCAGCTGTTCTTTGTAGTCTCGGTTTTGTGCCGTCCCGCACTAACAAAATCTGCTCTTACCGACAATGAGCCTGACGTTGTTCGAGCTCTTAGGGCTCAGGCCAAGGAGAGCTTGATGAGTACGGCAAAGGCATTCATTGATTTTCAGGCGGTGAGCATTATTCCCATCCGGACTTGGTCTTTGATCCATTCAGTCCTGGGTGCCACCATTCTACTCTGTCTGTGGGAGGAAACGCGGCATGACCAGGAGAGTCGAGATGTGCTGCAGCGAGTCATGGAAATTTTCTCCCGGGCAGCGCAGGCAGACGACGAGACTGGCATGATGGTTGATGCGTCGGGAAACAACAATTGGCTGTCCATGAATCACACCAGAGCACTGGTGGCTCTGCAAAACGCCATACAGAAAGCTCCTTGTGGTTCGTCATCTCCTGAACGACAAGAAGCAGACAACGTAGTGCAGCAGAATCAGTCTTTGCCGAGAGGGCAGAACGCAGCTCCAATAGATCCGATGATGGAGACGGTGATGGGTTACAACTTTACCGCGATGCTGGGTGAAAGGTACGCTTATTGATATTGAAACGGTATTGAGGGGGTTTACTAATTTCTCCGTGTTAGTGGGTCAATGGACGAATACATGTATCCCTGGGACACGTCGGGCCTGTCGCCTCTGATGTATCTCGACTCGATTATGAAAGGTGAGCATTTCCCGGCCAGGGTACATAGTGCATGAAGCTGACTCAAATGATATAGCGCCATATGAGTTCGTGGATGAATTTTGAGAAAGGCCAACGTCTTGTAAACCTAGTCACTATGAGGTATAGGCTCTCGTATAATCGTAATATTATGAAACCTGTGTGCGTTGCGGAGAGAAATTCTCTCAACGATCTGGGATACTCCTGTTCAAATCCATAACTCCGACGACTTTATGATATAATGTCCTAACGTCGGAGCTAAACTAATGAAAACTTAATGCTTCATGATTCCGAAGTCTGTAAAAGTGGTGATATAATGACGCTGATCTCACAAGTTAGTCCCCCTGAGTTCGGCACCTCGGTAGCTCGGAGCGTGATGTTCAGTGCACAGCTTTGCTCGGTCGTATGAGGTCACTCAACTACCGGATCTGCATTAAGCGGCAGATGCTTCGGAAATTTATTGGATGACAGAATGTTCCGATTCCGAATTGAGGATGGATACGTATAAAGATGATTGATTGTAGCCCTTGATCTGGATTGTTTATCACAGCAGCAATTCAATACAACTCGACTCAAATCACAAACACTTCCACTCAACTCAACTCGACTCAATTCACAAACACTCAACTCGAATCAAATCAATTTACAAGCACTGTAACTCAACCCACAAGCACTTCCTCCTCTTCACACACAAAGTTACAAACTCAGTCTCGTATTCACTATACGATCTTCAAGTCACAAAGTTCCAAATACACAACCACAACTTCCTCATCATGTCTCCATCTCTCACAGTACCCGACAATGTCAACACCAACATCTCCCACAACATCTCCCGTCCTCAACCTCGCCGCAAACGCATCATCGTCGCCATGACAGGCGCCACAGGCACAATCCTAGGCATCAAGCTCCTCATCGCCCTCCGCCGCCTAAACGTCGAAACACACCTCATCATGAGCAAATGGGCCGAAGCAACACTCAAATACGAAACCGACTACCACGCCTCCAACGTGCGCGCCCTCGCAGACCACACCTACAACATCAACGACATGGCCGCCCCCATCGCCAGCGGCTCGTTCCGCGTCGACGGCATGATTGTCGTGCCTTGCAGCATGAAGACACTAGCATCTATTTCCACAGGCCTGTGCGACGACTTGATTTCGCGGGCGGCGGACGTGATTCTCAAGGAGCGCAGGAGGTTGGTTCTTGTGGCGAGGGAGACGCCGCTGAGCGAGATTCACCTGCGCAATATGCTGGATGTGACGAGGACGGGGGCAATTATTTTTCCTCCTGTGCCGGCGTATTATATTAAGCCTTCGTCGGTGGAGGATTTGGTGGATCAGAGTGTGGGGAGGATGTTGGATTTGTTTGATTTGGATACGGAGGATTTTGAGAGGTGGAATGGATGGAACAAGGAGAAGCAGTAATTACATGTAGTATTTTGGTGTTTTCAGACTTGGTGATTCTGTATAATTTGTTGATGAAGGATAGACATAGAGGGTTATATACATAGACAGCGATGATTTATTAAGAGATACGACTTTGAGACATCAAGATCACCGGTATTTGGATCGAGGAGTATTGCGCATTAACTTCTAGTGAGCGAGCTTTGACCATTTATTCCTCGTAGCGCAACGGATAGCAATTCGATTGAATTCTTTCAAATTCTGGTTCATAAGATGAGCATTGGCCCCTTTCTTACTCAAGCAATGTTATGACTCAGCCAAAGGCCAGGCATGTGTCTTAGCAGATAAAAAGAGCCATTGAAGTACTTGTCCCTTTCTTTTCAATCCGCCTTGACCTTCTTTTCATATTAACCAGATATCCCAATCCACTCGTGCTATTGCCAGCCATGCATATACCTCTCAGGCTTTCAGTTGACATCTTCATGCTGGCTCTCGGCGCCGCCCTCAGCTACTGGATTGGAGCGAAAAATGGCCAGGTCATCCACCAAGCCCTTGCCATAGGAGCCGTTGTGTTTGTTAGGCTATGGGAGCGACGAAAACAGCAATCAGCAGAGCAGAAAGAAGAGCGACGCGAGAAGCGGCGACAACGGCGGCTGCGGCGGGATGAGCGAGAGAGAGAGGGAGCTGAGCGGCGCGCCAATGAGGAGAAACGACGCGCCGAAGAGGAGAGGGAGCGTGTCAAGGAGGACTACGAGCATCACGAGGGGTCTGGAGCAGTGCATGCATGATCTGTGAGGAGATAAAAAGTGTGCCCTCTTTGTTGCGCTCCTGCAGCTAACAGCCTTTGCTAGTGGCTTGGATTGTGTAAACTCGTGAGATGAGAATCCCCGGCGTTTCAGTCAAGAAAGAACCGCGTGATATTGAGGTCTCTTTGCGTCTTCTAGTCGCAGATTTCGGTAAGAGATGTTGCTGCAAGTCTCTCCGCTAGCTCAAGGCAGCCTGATGATCTTCAACGCCTGATGAACGATTGGTGAGGCTTCTGCATGTTCTTTTCCTCGTGACGCGAGGCCAATGGGATGCGATTCGTTCAGGCTTTGTTTGGTAGGGCGGGCAGTGGATGGCAGGCTCCCACGTATAATCACCGCTTGCATGTACCAAGTTCGACACTCTGCTGGAGGCGACCGATGCTCGTCTATGCACGCATTGATACATAAAGACTGTATTCAACGGAGCCACAGATAAAGGCTGTCTGTGCATTTAAACGCTCGACATCTTCACCTATTTCTGAAGCTGACCAGACATATCATCTTAATCGCAAAAGCCACTCGTCATTCCAGACCTCTTGCTCAGAGGCGGCTGTGGTTCCACTCGTGGCTCAAATAGTGATACTAGTTCCAGTCGAGGACTCTCGCGGTCTCCCAGAGCTTGGTTCGACATAGCAGACTTGGACGACTTTGTTAGGAGATGGCGGCCATTCCAGTCGGGTTATTCCTTCTTGGCATGGGTAAGGGAATATATGAATTGGAGATGCATAACCGGGTGGTGAGGGCTGAGCGGCGTGCTGAACAGGAGCGCGAATATCGCGAGGCCCTGGAACAGCACATGCGTGATCTGTAAGAGATGCAACCCCCTCGGGTAGTCAGTTGTGCCTCGACAGCTAACACTTGAACTTGCGATATGCCAGTGGCATTGACCCAGCCGAGCCTAAAATTTCAGACGAGGACATTGAAGAGGCCAAACGCGGCATCAACTATGATCATGACCCGGATACCGCCAACATCGCCGTCGCGGGCAATGTTAACGCGGGCAAATCATCACTTCTCAACGCAATTCGAAACCTGAGCAACAACAGCCCTGACTGGGCTCCCACCAGTGGCTCAGAGACGACGAGGCAACGACAACGTTACCCTGATCCGGCACACAAGTGCGTGTGGTATGATATTCCAGGAGCTGGAACGCAGAGCGTGACGGCGTTTGGCTACTACTACAGCCAGAAGCTGTTTGCCTACGACAAGGTCGTTCTAGTGCATGAAACGACTCTAACCGAGGTGAGTCTCACCGTGCCGATGCTGGTGTAAGATGATAGACAGAAGAGAGTGTTTGTGATTAATGTTATACCTGCGCAGTCCGACATCCGTCTTCTGCAGGTCTGCAAGTACTTCAAGCAGCACTACATCGTAGTGAGGACAAAGTCCGACATGCACATCTTCAACTACACACGGGAGAGACGCACTCCGCCTCGCACTCCGGAGCAGGCCAGAGAAGACTTCCTCAGCGATGTGCGCCAAGATGTTACTCGCTTTAGGGAACTAGCCGATGCGTCACAGGCCAGGTTTGTGCCCGAGTTCGACGATTTGATCGTCTCGACGGCGGGGGTTGAGGCTTTTGTCCAGGGAGAGAGCTCGGATGATATGGTAGATGAGGCTCGTTTCTTTAAGGAATTGGAGCGACGAAATGCTCCTCTAGGCAGTTAGAGTCGAGAAACTCGTCAAGTAAACGATGGTAGCCAGTGTTTCAATAGTAAAGGGCATATGACATCAATGTTTCAGACTTAATAAGCGACTGATAGCATGAATATGGATAGAAAAAAAGGACATATTGACTTGATAACAACATGGAAACGATGATATGCAGAAACAGCAAAAAAAGAAGAGCGACAAGAACAGGATTCGAACCTGTGCGGCCGAAGCCATATGATTTCGAGTCATACCCATTAACCACTCTGGCACCTTGCCTTGTTTGTTGAAAGCTTATGTGTTAGTCTAGTTTATATTACCACCTCACACAACTTGGCATGCTGCATCATTACCTAACACTGCTAGCTCCCATTTCCCTCTTGAGCTATTATCAGTCAAGCGCTTTCGCTTTCACTTCCATCCTCTCGAGAAATGCACAATACCTGGAGGTACCTTGTTGAAGTCCAATTTGGGCTGTATACCTAAATAGGCAACTCAGTTATTTAGATATCAATACACCTTTTTGAGCTCCAAACATGCATCATGGCCAAACCGGAACAGATGCGATTTACGACTTACGACTCGCTTGAGATGAATCAAGTATAGCATAGATTGGCCGTGTAAGTACCCAATCACAGCCTGATGAAGCAAGGGAGCCAATAGTCTGTGCCCGATCAGATGCATGCATTCTGTACGACTCTGAATGGATCAATATTGTTCCCTGTTCGCTTCCTTCAACGCTGTAACAAGATTGTGTTATGCTCTAGGCATCCACTTGTGCCATGATATTACAGGCGGTTAACCGCTTCACTCATGGCACCTCGTATAAGCTTCACAGGCCTTGGCCTCAACATGATACGAAGCACACAAGATGCACGCACTACGGCAAACGACTTTCGCGACCAGTGGAAAAACCCCAGCGATATCTTCTCGCTGCTGCTCCTCGTCGGCGGCGACGTGATTCAGAAGGCACTTGCACAGTTCACCTTGAATCGCTTCCGGCCCATGGCCTTTTCCTTTGGCTGGGTTGCATATGCTTTTAGCCATCTGTTATTTGCTGTGGGAAACCTCAAAGCCCTCCCAGACCCAGATTGTCCTTGCACAATCACCAGAGCCGGCCCGTTGCCCACCACCAGCGCCAATCAATCATGGCTTCTTGGGAGGCTGGTTCGAAACCACGAGTACTGGAGCGTTCCATTAATCAAATATGCCCTAAAATCGGGTAAAATTTCAGACCAGGACGCCTCAAGATATGTCATCATGGAACCTCATGCTGAGCCTCGTATAAAGCCCCTTCAGGTCTTTATATACAAATTTGTTCAAAGCTCTCCAACCAATCGATCTCTGAGCAAAGATTGGCCATGGTTCTCTGGCCTCATCACCACTCTTATCCAGTTAGGTATTGCTGCAGTTCCGGCAGGCCTTTACGGCGAATGGGAAATACTGCTTATAACTGCCGGAGGTACTGCATTGGCCTACGCGACGGCGCATTTCTCAGGAATTAGCACGTTCCATAGCTACCGTATTAGTACCAGCCGCAAAGTCTTTACCTTGACCGATGGGAATGGATTCGGAACTGCAATTGTTTTCATAAAGGACTGGGATATCGGTGTTGACCTAGAACGTCTTACCCGGGCTGAGTTTACAGGAGGCAGTCAGAGTTTGAGGATAGCGACGGCTTCTGTGCAGCTGGTCTTCTGGGTTGCTCTTCTCATCACTGTCTCCGGTCTCAAGACTCATACCTGGTTTATGGTTGCCGTCGGCGCGCTAGGAATGATGCAGAATCTCGTCCTAGCCGGAGCTCCTCGGACACCTGAAGCTTTAGGCATGCCCGTCCAACTTGAAGAAATTGTGGCATTACAAAAGGTTATGGACACTCTGCTTGAACTTGAGTCCAAGGTTCCTTATGCAGGTAAAGCCTTGCTACCCATATATTTCCCTGGTAGGATACGGGAGGCTACAATAGAGAAATGGGAGGCATTAGAGAGAGAGCATGAGAAAGCCGGCGTCACCTCATGACCGCGACAGATGATGGACCTTAGAATCTGTTCTGTGGGATAATCGCAGCTCAATAAGCTAGGAAGATGAAGGTGATCGTGAAACTTATTCGAGAGCACTTACATGCTCACTGAATTAACCCCAATGATCACAAAGTTATTTGACGTTATGACCGAACTTTCATTACCATAGAAGCGGATCAAATATGGCCATTTACCTCTTTGCGCTCGATAGATAGGTTAGATGACCGATGGTTAATACACATAGTGTTTGCAATACATCAAGATAAAATCCAAATATCTCTCTATTGCCTTGATATGGTTTAGTAAAGGAATGCCGATTTACCGATTTAAACTCTTTGTCTTTGTATTAGCTAGCTAGAACTAGTTACGGCGATAGATGGCTACAGTGTACGGAGTGCCCGGACTGTATATGATTGTTCCCGATGCTTCCGCTCAACTACACATGTAAGCTCATTTATTCCCGCTGCATTTTCCTTTCAATACAAAAAGATAAAAGGGACATAAAAACCACTCTTCATCCCAGTTTATATGGTTATTCTTTCAATTAATTTTACACCATGAAGAACCCAAAGTCACCCCAAGGCAAAGTACATCAATTTCTGCCCGTTGATCAATGGGACGATAATGGACAATTCCTTCCCATACCACGCTCAGTTCGATCTCGCCCGGCAGTTGTTCTTATGAAATCTAAGAAATATGACGACTGTGTATACGTCGCAACTGTAAGGCCGCAAATACTTGTACCAAGAAACATCATTCGAGACATCTAACATTATAGTAATAGGTAACAGAGGAGATACACCCCAGCGTTTCCCAGGGGTGGTATGTTCCGATTGCGCCAGTGCCAAAAGACTACTTCACAGACATGCAGCTGCACATGGAGAATTATCTACAGATGGAATCAACTCTACTATCTCAGTCATACTTACGTACGGATACGATCTACGAAGTCCCGCTGCGGGCTTTGGAAAGGAAATACGACGATTATGGCATGCCTTTGGAGCTTGAACAGGAGTCCTATGATCAGCTGCGCACATTTTTGGTTGAGCCAGACCGGGGCTTGAATGTGAGGACCATTGTACCCCCCGATGTAATGAAAGAGAGACCCCAGAGCATTGCAAAGAAGCAATCGATAAGTTGAACGACTATCGCGCAAAGTTACGTTAATGATTAGATGAGATGAAAATTGTTAAGGCACCACAGTGTGTGCAACATTAAAATAGGATCCAGATATTTTTCTATGATTTATTACCTATGGCTTTGAAGATTAAACTCGCGGTCCGTCTAGCCACTATCCAGAACAGCCTACCTAGTTACAAACTATGTAAGTAGTTGACCAGTTACACTTAACGGGGATTCTACGCAGTCTATTTATCATTTGCTCTCGATGCTTCCGCCCGCTGGTGCTCCAGCTTCCACTTCTCTTGGAATACTTCAACAAAAAGAAGCAAAAGCAGCTCTTCGTTATAATTGACATATTGATCATCATCCAGTCATCTCCGAACCATGAGAGATCATAACTCATACCAAGGCAAAGTATATCGCATTTCGCCTGATCAATGGGATGAAGATATATCTGTAACTCACCTTCAACTTCCCAAAGCGGTCAAAGAGCACATGGTCATCGTTGTTGGGCGATCCAAAACGCAACCCCACTGGCTAGAAGTCGCAACTGTAAGTCTACAATCGTTCACTGATCAAAAAAGAAGATGACTCTGAGACTAATATCATGATACTAGATAACCAAAAGTTTCAGCTCCAAGGTTAACAAAGACTTGTACATTCCAATCGCGCCATCGCCCATGAACCGTAGTACACGCACGCAGCTGCACTTTTGTGATGATCTAGATGGAGACACAGGTCTGCCGTTTAACTCTTACGCGCGAGTTGACAAGGTTTACCAAGTTCCACAATCTGTTCCAGAAGAAGTAACAAGCTGGCATGGGCATTTAGAGCTTACAAAGAGCTCTTATAATGCGCTGAGAAGATTTACGCAGTAACCTTAGCTTTTTATTGTGACATACATGAAGTCTATCTCTCCTTTTCCACGGAAAAAAAGGACGAAGAATGTCTACTATGTTTAATAAGTATTGAGAAAAGTTACGTCAATGATTAGATGAGATTGATGAAATGTATGTCAATTAGCCTTAGTCTATTGCTGTAGCTTGCTGGGTGAGATCTCTTACTTATGCCTGATGGCCGGACTGACCTCTGTTCAACAGAGATGGCTGGTTGTTAAGCCAACGTGCCCCAAAGCATCATCATCTGGGCCCCGATCAGTCTAGCCAGACAAGCATCTCTCTATATTTCTACGAGGCTGACAGCTACCAATATAGAGTTAGGCGTCCACCCAATACTAGCGGCTTCCCACGCCGACTATGCACGCACGGTAGTTCTACGCTGAGTGGAGGAAGTGGTCGTGATGGTTATGAACCCAGTCAAGTTCAAAAAGACAACGAAAGCCAGTCAGAAGCCTCTTCGTTGTCAAGGCCTACGAGCAGTCGCACAAAGTGATGAGCGATAATGGGGAACTGGATATATAATGTTGTCATTATGAGATATCTAGAGTTATGCATAACCTGTGTATTCGCGGAAACAATGGAGAGCACTTATTATGTTACAATGGTGGATACCTATCATGTTCAAAAGTATTGAACAAAACTATGCCAATGATTACATGGCATGAGCATGACACGACACCTCATAAACACCCATCTCAGCTCCAATTATCCAACATCTACCCAGACTCAGAAGAATTCAACGGCAAGGAGTCCAAATCGGTTGACTTCCGTTCCATCAAAATCGATGTCGGATGAATGAGAGTTTGTTTCTTTAACCGTTTTCTCATTAAGCCTACCATCATCAGATGTACGGTCGCCATTCTGATCATCAAGATGCTCGCCATTGCTATTTTCCTTTTCGCTGTGGTTGCTATTCGTAGGGCTTCCATTGTTTGAATAGTTATTCGGAGGGCTTCCATCTTTGGAATGGCTATACGTGGGGCTCTCATCTTTGGAAGAACTGTTTGCGGAGCTTCCATTGTTGGAATCGCCACTCGTAGAGCTTCTCCCGTTGGAATGGCTATTCGTAGGGCTTCCATCGTTGGAACCATCATTCTCAGGTTTGCCATTAATTCTATCAGTTAAAGCCTTGGCTTCAGCTTCCCTCTGGTCCATTTCCCTTTGAGCTTTGGCCCTGGCTTGGATGATATAGTATTGGAGTGTATGAATAAACCACTCGCCGCTCCAGTGTAGCCCATCTCCGTTAGGATCTAGGAGGTCTTCTTTCCATGTCCACATGTGACCGCCAGGCCCAAAGGGATCGCATATGGGAGGATCCGTCATGGGGAGCATCTTCTGAGGGACCAGCTCCCACCGGTCATGATCTAGTGGAAATTCGTTGCCCATGACCTGCACGTACTGGCGGTCGCTGCCCTGAAAGACGCGGCGTCTGTGCTCCATGGTTGCTTGTTGTTGCGTGGGCGCAATGGTCTTTCGCTTGAATCTTTCGTCAACAAACCATATGGTAGTGTTTGTTGAAGTCATAGATGCCAACTCGGCAATATACTTGACAATAAAATGATTGGAGTTGGCCTCATGATCTGTNTGGTGATAAGCCGTGACCCCAGGCCGGATNNNACTCCAGCGCAATGTTGGGCAGAGTGCAGAGAGCCCATATATTCCCCCCAAGGGCATCTGCCAGTCCCAAATGGCACTNNNTATCTTTGTCGACTGCAAAAGGATCAAGTCCTTGTTTGGGAAGAGGCCAAACATACGGTCTTTTCCCAAGTCTCTGAAATGGGCACACACTGGGAAATCCATCAAACTCTGTCGCTTCAGCTCGTTATCGAATAAATCAGGATGTGATGCAATAATGCGGTTCCAACTTTCAAAATCATATGCATCGAACATGATGTCGCGTGACTGTTGACATGCAGTCCATAAGCCGCTGTCGATGAGATACGTGGAAGGGTTGTGAGCGTCAAACGAAGGGGTGGCCGCGTTTGCGTTTCTGAAGTACCAGCCATAGCCGCCATCTCTTGGTCCCAGCCTTGGAGGCCCCAATGGCATCCATCTCGGGGTAAAAGCATTTTCAACACGACGCTGCGGCTCTTCAAGGGAGAAAATGTGCACCCCAGGGACACGGGAGTACGCAGTGCAGACACGTTTCCAGATCTCTTCTATAAGTTTTGGATAGCGGTGGTGAAAAGACTCGCGTATTGTTGATTGGGTCGAGACGTGTGCATCTATTCCAATGCTGGTGTTTGCGTTTGTGGCTGCTTCCTCTCCTGTGTCCATGGTAATATCTTCATCTGCGTCTATATGGCCATTTCCGTTTGTTGTTGGCGTCTCCTCATACGCTGGGGTCGTCATCTTGGAGGCTGTATGGTCTTCCAAATGGAATAAAGCGACGCCTGTGGAAATATTCAATAGTATGAACAGGCCGAAATGATACGAAACAAGGAGATGTTGAGGCAGAACTTGAAGAGTCTTGATTCAGCTAATGTTTAGATGTAGATGTAGATGTAGAGATGGAGATACCCGGGATCCAAAAACAACATTAAAGGCGGACAAGGTTTACCAAGGCAACCCCATTTCTCTCTTGCCCGTCGCTCTTGCTGCAACATCAAATTCTATCCTCTAGGTACAACATATTTTTATTTGATAGCACTTTTCTCATCATACTGTTAATAGCTGATGTCTTTCTAAGAGTCATCACCAGTGATTGAAGCATCAAGTGCCCGTAGCTGCCTCCATACTGCACTTGGAGACGGCTGAAAGTAAACAAAGCATGTGATACTACTACAGAGTAATAGAACTTGTAATACTCGTAAGCCTGCAAGGCGTTAGACTAGTAATACTGAGAAACCGTGCCTTGCATAAGGTAATAGAGGCTGATCTGATCTGTGCCAGGGAACCGCGGGAGATGGACGCGTCTAACCAATAACCAGCAACCGATCGCCACCGCAATCTCGCAACTTATCTTGGGCCCGCGGAATAAATGATTCATACCCGTCATCCAGAGGCAAGGGAGCACGTCGCGTCCCGTCTTTTATGCAGGAGTGCAGTCGAATTAGAGGTGCGAGACAGGGGTTTGCATGTGCGGCTGAGGCCTGGACTCTTGTCCCGTCAGAGCTGAGGATGGTGAGTGAGTGAAGTAGTAATCATTGGAAGCCAGGGAGAAAGCAGGACAAAAACAAGGACAAAGAGAGAAAGAGTTATGTCACTGTAGGCATAATAGCTTGCATTGTGGTTAGATGTCGTCTACCTGGGTTCGCACATTATATCTTTGTACATATCACATAGTCTCGTTTAGAATTGACGCTTTTGCATCAACCAATCTCAATTTTGTTATATACGCCGTCTATCATGATCACATATGCCGTATTACATGGCCCATCGCTCTTCTCAAGCGGCTCACAAGCATCCAACTTCCGTTACATCCATCATAGGGTAATCAAATGTTGTGACACCAGCTGTAAGCCCTCCCTCCATGTAATACACATGTATTCACTTATACAAATTTTACACAGAAGTTATACACGCAAGCACTCTGTAAATCGCCCTCGTTTGAACCAACCCAACAGCTCGGATGGCTTTGCATCCGATGAACCACCAGCCTTAATAAAAGCATAAACCAAGATATTCCTGACTCTCGCCCACTCACTCACTCCATCAAATAACATTCAGCCGCCATCAAATTAAACCCTGCATCAGTAAATCACACGGCTTTCCCTCATCCCGAAAACAGCTCCGCAAATAGTGCGACATGCATGCTTTGTGGCACATGTCAATTACAACAACCCGTCTCCTAGCCTTGCTTCATCCCCCACACTACCCAAAAACTTCACCCAAAGCAGTACAAGGGAGAGAACATGAGAAACAGCTTCTCAAGTCGACCCGGATAGCCAACAAAAGTATCACGAATAAAATTGTTCTCGTCATCATAAGTAAGACCAAGGGATAACAAAAAAGTTGCCAACAAACCGGTGAGCAGGGCCAATTTCACCACTCCTGCAAGGGCAGCGCCAAAATGTCTCTACCATCGATTCATTGTCTCCCCAAAAACCTGGAGTAGTAGTCCTACGAAATGAATTCAAGACAAAGGGCCTCTGTTATTCTCCTTTCCTTTTTTTTATTTGCCTCACACAATGCTGTCAGAAAACAAGCCTTGACCAAACGCAGGGAGACGGCTTGCACGAAACTATTGCTTCTTGGTTCCCGTTCCCGCCCCTTTCATGCAGGGAGAAGAAAAAAACAAGAAAGAGGATTGACTCCATCCACACGCAGCTCACGATACACAGAGATGCAATAGCAATATCAATTTTCCCCTTCCCAAAAAGGAGATAAATACCACGTCCCTTTCCATCTCAACTTCTTGTTTCTCTCTCCTCATCTCATCAGTATAAAGCCAGCTTCCATTTCCCAACCCGCTCATTCAATTCACTCGCTAAGTTCAGCTTCACTTCATATTCACTCCTTTAAATACTTCTTCTCGTTGTATACAACAAACAAACATCAGTCAAGATGCAGTTCCTCGCCGTTGCCGCTCTTCTCTTCACCGCAGCTTTCGCTGCTCCCTCCACCGAGGCTCCCGCAGGACTCGCCCGTCGCGCCGAAGCCTGGTGCCCCAAGGGACTTTTGTACAGCAACCCTCTGTGCTGTGACACCGATGTTCTTGGTGTCGCTGATGTCGACTGCGTTACTCGTGAGTACCCTCTGGATATCATCCATCCTCTTTGTTTGTCTGCGACTAACAAAGGTAAAACAGCCCCTGAGGCTCCCAGCAAATGCAAGTCCTTTGGCAGCGTCTGCGCTTCCATCGGCCGTCAGCCCAAGTGCTGCGCTATCCCCGTTGTAAGTCCCCCTCTCAGAACCCTCATCAGTCGCAACCAATATAGCNNNCTTATCGTTTCTGCTGGTTTGGCTCTTCTCTGCACCGATGCCATCCCACAGTAAACACTAGCACATTCACCAACCCCCGGCCTGAGAGTCGGGTTCAATATTGGGACAGGCTTTGTACATTGAGCTCTCTGTTCTTGACGTGTTAATAATTATGTGTCGGCTCTGGATCAATAATGGATATGGGAATGGAGGGTCGGGTTAGGGGAATAAACGGATAAATGGGTTCACTTCGATATACACCTTTTTGACATCACATTAATGGATATAATGTTTTGTGCTCTGCACACTTTTAGATCCTCAGTCTTCTCTCCTTTGTAATCTACCTACCATGAATACACGAAATCATTTTGGCTTTAAGTTTGAGATACCCCTGTATTGTGATTAGCATCCAGTCTCCCTTGCATCAGACGGCAACCTCCCTGCTTCCGCCCCTGAGCTCACCTCCAATATTGCACCCCTTCTTTTTTGTACTTGCTTTTTGCTTTTATGAGCTGGAAACCGTGTCGGAAAGCAACGCCAATCGGATTCTAGCCCCAGAGAAGGGTTGGTCATGTTGGGCGCGTAAACCCGCCAACCGATCACCTCGGGGACCTTTTTGGCCTGTGCTTTTTCCTACTCTTCGGGAGTGGTCCCCAACACTCCAATAATAATTCAGTATGCCTATATGTTATACGGAACAGAGGCTGAGAATAGAGTATGCGTATGGCTATTTTTGCTGCCTTGTTCTTGAATGTGATATGAGTGTATTAGTCTTGTGTCTTAAGAAGGCAGCGCTGAATGTTGAAGCTTCCAACAGCCGTACTATCCATACATCTCGTCTATATCGGCATACAGTAAAAGGTTTCAAAGATGACTAACTAAAGAATTAAAAATTGATTACATCACTTGATATACGCTACTACAATTCATCCGTGATCTGCTCTTCTTCAGTCTCCTCAAGGACAAACCACTCTCTAACCTGGGCAGTACCAGCCACGACCTTCTCCCACAGCTCAGATACACAGCTCTGAGGTGCCAGGATATAGCACTTGGGTGTAGGCCTCTCAGGCGGTTCATGCTTGACGTGCCAGGTATCACTGGGCCCGTCCGTCGACAAGTCGTCCTTGACTGGCAGTAGTCCGGTCGCGATATCGCGGTTAAACGTAGCGCGCATGAAAATGTCGTAAGCAGCTTCCGGTTGGTATGATGGTACCATGTGGCCCGCTTGGAACACTCTAGAAAAGCTGTAATTACCATACTGTCGAGTCAGGCCAGACACGCCCTTTTCCGACAAGAGTGGTGCGTAACCCGCGTTCGCAAAGTCTTTGGAGTGAGAGTAGGGGACCGCCAGAGAGGCCTTTTCACCACCGATCCAGTTGCATGCGTAGTCACGGTCGCCGTACATCATGTGAACCTTGACGCCGTGGTCAAGCAGATAACCCACAGCATCAATGAATCCTCCATGCTGGTCATCGTGAGAGCTGGCAAAGTTGCTACTCACAGCAGCGGAAGTGGCAGTAAAATTGACTGGGGATCCAATGGCGCCTAAGACGGCCTCCTCTGTTAAATAACCATAAGCATGGCTCGCCGGGAAGGGATCCCGGAGAGGATGGCTAATATCGAACCAACCGCTGTCGAGGCCAAAGTACGTGCCAACAGCCGCACCATCGCACCAACTGTCCATCTCGCAGAGGTCGACAAAGTTGACTCGCTGGGCGTTGACAGTCGCAACGTCAAAGAGACTGAGGCTCTGCTGGCATCTCTTTAGTTGGTCTCTGCAGCCCTTTGGCTTTGTGAAATTGTGCTTTAATTCGTCGTAGATGGACTGGTTAAAGACTTGGATGCCGTAAGTCTGGTGGCGAGAAATAAAATAACTATTAGTAGTGCGTTTCATAGTGACAAAGGAACGGCCNNNTTTTCTTTGCTTATTCTGCATGTAAGAACTCACATTGTTGTACGGAAAGTCAATGTACGCCTCCTCTTGAATCAGAGAGTCGAGCCAACCGTTGACAATGCCGAGTGTATCCAGGTGAAGGAAGTGGGCGTGCTCATCCTCAATCGTGCCATCGGCAATCTTCTCGTTTTGCTGCTGAAAGAAGCGCATGAATCCTGGGCCGTAGTGGCCTCCATAACTCTCGGCCCAGATGCTGATGCGATCGTCGCTGGGCTTGTAGTGAGGGAACTCGGAGAACCAGGCCTGGGCAAAGTGCCACAAGGCGTGGGCAGCCTGAGCAGTGCTGTTGGTCGTGTGAGTGGCATTCTGGCTACTGAAAGTGCCAACCATGGAGGTAAAGTTGAGGTCGGGGATCTGAGTGGAGAAGTCGGCGGGCTCGAGCTTGAAGCCCCCGTCTGAGAGATTGGCTGTGCAGTTAGTGGGGGTATCATATGAAACGCCAACTTGGTTAGGCTCATCAATGTACAGCATGTTGACCTCGTTGTTCCAACTCCACGGGTTGAGCACAGTCGACTTGGAATCTTCATTCACAAAGCAAGGGCCGTTTTCCATGAGTAGACCGAGCATGGACGAGGACCCGGGCCCTCCATTGAGCCAGATGGCGAGGGGAGCAGTTTCAGGGTTCTTGCGGGCCTCAAAGAACCAAAAGAAGCTGAGGATGACATGAGAAATGGACCGACTATGGAGTTCCTTGTAAGTTTGCACNNNCGTGTTGACGGGATAGTTTTGAGGCTCTCCGTCTGCATCTTCAAGGAGCCGCGGAGGAAGATGGACGTGGCCAGCATACGATTTGACTCCTGGAGTGGTCTCGCAGATTCCCGGNNNTTTATTCACTTCAGTTAGTAACAAGACAAGCGGCCGGTGAAGCTGGAGAACAATGAAAGGGCCACAAACCTCCTTGAAGGAAATGGTGACATTCTCGTGGAACTTGGACCTAAGCACGGTGACGCCCTCTGGCTTTGGCGGGAACTGCGCAACCGCCAGGCTGGCCAGGCCGCCTAGCAGCACTCCTGTCGACAACATGCCGCGATGAATCAGTTGGCTATTCACTTGAGGCCGACTATCAGCACTCAAACAAAGCAAAGTTGAGTCTGGACGCCAGTCGCGGGGGTTCCGCTTGAAGCGCGATGGGGCTAAATTGCGTGTGCCAGTCTAAGCCGAAAAAGACAGGCCCCGTTTATTGGCCACTGTCGGAGCAGCGATGGTTGTCCGGGGTAATATTTGGGGGCCGTCAGAAGCAATAGATGGATGCTGTACCCATCCCAAGGCCTTGATAGTATGAGCACGATGGTGTTGTCTTATCGCGAGGTGGATCTGAATTGAAGCAGAGTGTCATTATTGACGTGCATTGCCCACCCTGTCTCTTCGTCTCGTCCATGCCGTGTAAGCGAGGGAGAGGAGTGAACACACACTCTTTCAGCTGATGGCACCGCTGTCTTGAACGGCCAAGCGGGATTCGTCCTCGAGGCGCCATGAATTAATAGCTCGACGACACATCACAGCCCGAGGCCCGATGGTTTGGTCAATGAAACATATCACAAACCTGGGGTAGTACATGATTCAGCTCCAGGAACCAGCCGGCAGATGGGCCAGAGCCTGGCTGCCAAGCTCACCGTACGAGTCGAGGAGGCAGCTTAAGCAACGAATTGCAGGCGGCGTAGGTCTCAGTGCGAGAGGTTCGTTCTGTCATTACCATGAGAGAACTGAGGCTTGGACTGTCCAATCAAAGCCAAATCCATCCCACCATCTTTGGATCGGGTAAATGAAATGTGATGGAATACGGAGTGCACAGAGACTGTTACAGCCTCACATTCTCGTCGGGGTCTGCCACCCTGGGCTATGTCAGCCCAAGTAACACAACATCGCGTCCCTCCCAGCCGAAACCACACATCATGTCTGAATGACAAATAGTGTCGCAGAAGAGCGGAATCTCTTGCAGCGGTAGGGAGATAACGTTTAATTGCAATGGACCGCCGCGCGCCAAACAAGACGTCTTGATACCTGACGAATATCACCTGTGAACACGACTGTTGTGGATCTTGGAGGTTCGTGCGAACTCGCTGCAACGCCTGCGTCTCCAACTCCACCACACGAGGTAAAGCTCGTAGGGTGATATCTCTGCGGCCAGTAACGCAAGAGACGATCTTTTCCACATGACTTGGTACCAAGTGCCCACCGCAACGGTGAAGTGGGCATTCGCTTATTGCCTTGGGCAAACTGTAAATTGAATCAATATAGCACTTTAGGTTGTACAATGCATGAATACTGATTTTGCTGCGTTGAAGGGAAACCCCTGGCAAGCCCTAGCTAGCTTGACTCTTGGGAGGTAAAGGCGTTCATCGGCTTGGCATCTCATTTCGTGAGCATCCAGCTAGAAGCTCTTGGAGAACGTCCAAGAAGCATCCACGTCCAATTGCTGCCCTGTAGCAATCCAGCAGACTTACTAGATATAGGTAGACCTAGTAAATATCCTGGGAAATGAAAAAATTCCGTACCGGGTAATTTGCAGTCCCTTGCTGGCGTACCTTTGGCAAATTTGGAATTTCATAGTAGGGCTGTTCCGGGGGCACAATGTTATTAGCCAAATGACGCCTCTAGCCTCAGATTGTAAGATCGGCCCACAGTTGGCTTCTGCTGTTCAGGCTCGATCTCAACGCCAGTCCGGAGGGAATGGCGATCGCGACGAGGATCTTGGTGCAGGTAGCCCAATGACATGCTCGTCCTGGGCGACGAAAGTTGGCGCCTAATTTTTAGCGAAAGTGACAGCTCTTTTCTTCGCAGGGGCGATGGAATTAGATTCATTAGCTAGCCCAAAGAACTCCATGTGATCGTCCTGTAGGCAGGTAGCCATTCAATAGAAACGTTGATGTGAGCAGCTGAGCTGTCCGTATTCGTACATCCCACCACCGTTTGCCGTGTCTTTGCGCACGTTGAATGGTGGTGCTGTCGGGATCATACCCCAGAGTGCCTCACGCGGTGGGATCCATTCCATCTCCAGACAAAGCCTGATGTTTCGGAGCGGGATGCCACGCTCTGGCCAGGGGCAGGGCGGATAGCAGCAGTACTTTCTTTGCAGTCATCTTTGCTTGGCAATGCTTGCTTCCCACTGGGCTTCGTTTGTCGCCGGGAGCAATTGTGATGATGCTTGTGGGGCCTCTTCAATCGACCATCCCGTCAACTCATATGTGCTAGTACTTAGGCTGACTCGCTGTAGGACTTGATCTTGTATCCAGTCTGTGCTCTGCCGCCGTGGAGTGAAGCCGTCTCTCCCGATGCCCTACCGGTGGGCTTGAAGGTGCACGGTCGAAGTAGCAGAGACAGCTAGAGATGGGCTGATAAAGGCGTCGACTGTCGACTCAAGAAAGCGGCTGTCTGAATCGGCCACACCACCTCTACTAGTATTCACCGTCCATGGCGGGCAAACAGAGGCAGAGCTAAAAGGACATAGTAGCACCACCTGTAATGATGATGGAGTTGTCGTTTGTCATGTCAGACAAAGTGCGGAGCTGTGTCCGTGTGATCACGGCACACTGGACTGGACCTGTCTTTCCATTGTTCAATCTCACCAGCGACTTAGACTTGATGCTGTTTTACCCACGGTATCGGGTTTATGGCTTGGACGGTGTGCGGCCGACAGACGATTTAATTGATGGCTGTTACCTGGGCTGAACACTGCGTTAGATGACTGCTGCAGTCTCCCCACAGGAATGTCGTCTTCCCGCATGTATCCATACCCACATGATGCGGAACATATTAGTAGAGATAAGCGGAGAGTTGATCATAAGCTGCCACCGTCTTCCACATCGTGGGTCGGGAATGTGTCAGTACTGCCATGGATCCATCAAAGAGCCTTCGAATCGACTTGTCAAACCTTGTCTAGAGACGCCACAGAAAGTAGCCCATGAAAGGAAGAGCAAGAAGAGGAACAAAGGTAATGACGATGCTTACCTTAGTAGCTGTGGTGGAAGAATGGATCAAGTTTGTGACTGTGACTGGGCACCTGCATTGGATGGAGCTCCAGTGTTTTTTGTTTTAGCCGGGCGGGCTCAGGCAGGTGCAGTGCAGTGAGATCGCCGGGTCCCCACTGACGCCCAGCACCGCTCGAGTGCTAAAATGCCCCAGATTCTGGCTCGTCGGCGGCGCTTTTAGGGCTCTGGGCGCTGAGAGTTGACAGCTGAGACACAAGTGGATTGACGCAAATTGACCTTCATGGATTGATGTAATCTATCAGCAGCTGCCAAAAAGCTACATTAGGTAAACTTACAGGTAATCAAAGACGTATCCTCTTTTCCATATATTTCCATTGCGATTAGATTGAACATCTTTCTCATGTGACTGAGTTGCTGACGATCTGGACATGGTTGTCAAATGGAGGAGATACGAGTGAAGGGGGTTGTTGCGGCAATGTGGGCCAGAATTCAATTTGTACCTGCATGTCAAGTGTTGAGCCCCTGCAGATGGCTCGGGCTACCAAGAGGTACCTGACTTACTGTAAATGCTTTGTAGAAGATTGAAGTTATCAATGGAAGGCTGCTAGGTCAACACTCTCAACTATAGGTACCTATTGATGCCATTGAATCAAATGTGCTGTACTAAAACTTACCTATCCTGCGCTGGATCGGTCATAAAAAAGCAATCGCCATCTCAATCTCGTACTCAAGATTGCGTAAACAGGGATTCATGTTGCTTTTTCCAGACAGAGCGTTAGTAACTGTTTTCACTACCACCTGGTACCTGATCGGCCAGCTGAGGATACGGTCGCTGCAGGGCACCACTGCCCACTAGATCCTGGTACCTCTCGGTGACCCCCGCCGTACTTTGCGCTCATCCCCAACCCTGGTCCTCGACCCAAGATTTTCTCCTCTTCAACCAACCTGGTCGTTGTTTAGGCGGGCTCCATCTCACCAAACGCCTCTTACCATATCGGAGCCATCCCTGTCCGCATCGTATCGTCCATCCATCCATCGCCGTCCATGGAATAATCTTTCAGCTCTTCTCGCTCTCTCGGCCCGGCTCTGTTTGTCTAATCCCTACCGATCTCGGCTGCTGCGTCTTCCGTCCATCACGTCTTGAACCTGGACCTAGACCTGGACCTGGGCTTGGCCTTGAGCTCAAGGCTTTGTTTTGTTTTCAGCGCCAGTTTGGTCTGTCGTCGGCGGGGCCCTCAATCTGCAAGAACGGAGAATGGAGTTGCACCTAGCGGTAGTGCGGGCTGCTGGCGCTCGATGGTCGTCATTGTGGCGGCGACGGCGTCTTCACTTCTCTTCTCAACTGCCAGGGGTAATCTGGCCAAGTCAGGGCGACATTGGGCCTCTACAGCGGCTTCGCGCGTCCACGAGTGTAATCTCAGCGTACATACTGTAGTGGTATGTGCCGTATCCCGCATCTTCATGTTTCACTGCCTCCCACCATGACGCAGAAGTGCAGAAACTTACTTGCTAGTGATAGTAACAGCACTCGTACAGAAGCAAGCCAGCATTCAGCTCTCACAGTGTTTCCCTCGAACAAGGAATGCTTGTCCATCTCACTCGGGCCATGATCAATCACCGGCCTTCTTCATCACGTCGCCGGCCAGATTGCTTGGCGGGTGCTCCAAGGGGCCAAGGCGTCCATCCACCATCCACACCAAGCTGTGCTCGTAGCTGCTGGGATCGTTGCTTTGCTCCGTGCAACTTTGTACAGCCAGCTCGCACACACCCCTGCCCGCACACGCCAGTGGGGTGCCTGAGTGCCTGGGTAAGGTAGGTAAATCTTTTATACCTGTGCTGGGCCCTGGTGCTTGTCTGTTAGTCTCCCCCAGATATCTTTAGACGGACCTGACTCTTTTCTCCTTCTCCCAGTTCCATCTTTTCCTTCTCTTCATTTATATCCTCCGCATTTCCTTTCTCGAATTTTGTCTCTTGTACACCTATTAATATCCATATTGCTCCCGATTCCTTTCTCCAGTCACCGACGCTCGCTCTGCATACTTTCAACTAAGCAACTAATTCTTGACCTCTCTCCAGAGCCTTGCAAAGAGAGAGCGGCCGCAGCGAGTTCAGTTTGCTTTACGACTACAACGGCGAGAGCGAAAAAAAGAGGGAAATTTCCCTTCTGCAGGCTGCTCTTTGTTTTTTGCCGTATGGCTTAGCCAGCCAATTCTAGGGCTGCCATCATGGGTCTACTCGATTTCTTGAGCAAACGGCCGTCTGTGGACGCAACGTCTCCCCAGAAGAGCCAGGCTCCCTCTCCACATGCTCGAGGTTTGTCTTTATCCACAAGCGTCTCAGTTCATAGTCTTATGTGTAGCCTTCTAACAGCTGCTATAGGCATCATCGCCAGTCGTGAAAACGGAACAAGAACACCAGACCCATCTCAGCGACTGCTCAAGCCGAGGCTCGTAGGGGTGACTGAGGGGCGACCGAGAACAAATCCAAAAGATTCCGAGGTTCCACAACCTCAGTTTCCGCTCAAGGCCACCGGTCGAAGTCCCAAAGAATCCATAACCCCATTAGCATTGAGCAGTATCCCAAAATATGACGACCGCGAACGACCTCAAAGTCGTAGCACGATAGAACGACTTACACCCTTGACACCAAATTTCTCGCTCCCACGTCGACGCTCTTCGGCTTTTGTCGATATCCTGGATGCTCAAGGGGAGTTTAAACCTTACGACTTTAGGTCAAGGCTTCAAGCATCTGGTTCCCGTGAATATGGCGAAGACGTTGCCGATAGAAATATTCAACCTGCCGTGACTGGCACGACACTTCCATATCGCCCACGTGGTAGTGCTTCTACAGCTAGCTCCTCTAGAAACGCGTATGCGGTTCCTCCGATCCCTGATCGCTACAGAGACTTGCCTTCTCCCAGAATTGAGCCCAGCATCCGTTCATCCTCTCGACAGACTGTCAATAGCCGTCCAATGTCAAGGGGGAAACTCAGCCCTGCAAGGGCAGATTTCGATGTCCATGATCACCGACTCCAGTCAAAAAGCTCATATGGTCAGATTTCAATCAGTGGTAGTCGTGCTTCCACGCCACAGCAGGCCCCAAGGACAGCGGACGGTCGTTATATGCATGATGAGGGCAGCGCATTCTCTCCAGAACTTCGCTCTGCCTCTCCACCCGGTGTTCCTCGCTACAAACCCAGGCAGTATAGTATGCCTAGCGGCAAGGTGCTTTCTGGGACCTTGCCTGGATCAGTTCGCTCAGCTCGGGAACATCTAAACTCTCTTGTGCCGCCTCATTCCGACCGATCTAAGCAGCTGTATCAACAGCGCGCCAAGACGCCGACTTCACCCAACCAACTGCACAGCTTTCGCCAGAGAGTCGAAAATGACTGGAGCCGGTTCAACAGACACGCGGGCAATCATCCCCCACCGACCACATCCACTTGGGACGATGCAATTGAGTCGAACTCGGAATATGCACCTTCATTTACATTTGGTAGCTCTGGCAATCTTCAGCTGGAAAACACTGAGAGACCACCNCCTTCTATACGCACGTTTGGCAAGCGGGGGTCAGTCTCATCATTTGTTCAATCTGACTTCTCCAGCAATCAGCTTACTGGCAGTCGCAGTATTCGCACGGCGGACACCTCGATTGACATACCCCACAACTCGCTCTTCAATGATATGACACTCTTTGGAGGCTCTTCCCACAAACTTCAATCTCGAGCCGGCGACAGCCCTGTGGCCCCCGATTTCACCGGCAAAGAGGACGACTCTGGTGCCGAATCCATCTTTATATCACCTGCCACACCGTCGGAGGAGCAGCCCAGTTTCAATCCGCTGTCCCCGACTCATCGCCATGGAGGTCTCAGCGTTAGCAGCTACGACGCTACCAGCATATCAGACTCAGATGCTGATTCCTTTCGCGGCAAGCAAAGGCAACCAGGCCGGGACGGTGAAGCTCTTTTATTCAGTGACCAGGGATTCGGTGACGATGGAAAGAGTCTTCCAGGACTTTTCAACGAAACGGAAAGTCTCGCTACACCCAAATGGCCAGATATGCCGATGACTCCAACCGATGTATCTGAAATGGGCGATGACGAAGCATCCATCGTGGGAGTGCCTCCAGCTGTTCAGAAATCGCGGCAAAACACTTCAAGGCCGTTCACCCAGCGTGAGCGCCTGCTGGCCCTTGGCTACGATTACGACTCCGACTCAGATACCGAATCTTCTATACGATCCGATGAGATCCCCGAAGAGCGCGCACTAAAGCTACTCTCAACTCTCATCAAAAACACCACAGCCAAGGGCTCTGCCGGCATAGCAGGCCCACAGCTCGATATGAAGACAATTGCGAAGCTCCGCAAGGAGATTAAAAGNAGAAGACTACTCGACTCATCTTCTTCTCGACGAGGAAGGTCAAGCCAGGAGAACAGCGAGGTCGATGCCGCTACAACGAAATAATGATGATTACAAATATAATACAAAATTTGAGATTTGGAGCATTTTTATCGGAGGAGGATGGATTGGAAAACTGTGTGTGGGATTTATCGGCAGCAGCACCATTGACATGGGAAATATCTCTTTTGTTCTTTTTTTTTATCGCATTTATTTTGAGCAAGGCGTTGTTGATCTACGATGGGTTGGATTTTCTTGGGAGGGCATATTTTGCGCTTGCTGGCGGACAAGGACAGCAGCTGAGGAGCATTTGATGAGAGCGAGGATATTCTAGCCAGTAATTTCTATCTATCTATTTTTTTCACTCTGACAAATTATTCGCTCATTTTCATTCTGTGAGAGTAGCACGAAATTCTCCATCATTTGGGGCTGCAAACTGTTTACCCGATTCTGATATCTCGAGTTCGTGAGCTTCTACGCACGTGGTGCTAGGCCTACAGCCAATACAGGGGCTTTAATAGAGACAGAGACTAAAGATTTCATAGCTTGGTAGCTGACTCGAAGATATTATGAGCAAAAATATTGCGTTATCTAGAGACCCGCCATAATTCTTCATCGCCAGCAAGGGAAGCCCCTGAAAAAGCGGCGAGTTCGAAACCGGCCGGTACAGTAGCTCCATTCCACTACGTAAGAGGCAACAAAAGGCCAAAGGAACACTCCAGCTTCTATCCTCCAAGAAACACGGGAAACTCAGACTCAGCTCAGCCCGTCGCACCCCTCCCTGGGCTAGTCCGTCAAACCCCGTTCAATAGATCTCGTCAGCTGTGTCCCTGACCCCGTAACCACGCACCAGCAATCTCCTCCGAACCAATCACGCCCACGGTTCCTCCTCTAGACGATCGGAGTGGATTCTCCATCGACGCGAAGAGTGTTCCAATGCAGCTTCCATTGCAAGGTGCTGCGACAGGCCGAGGTCCAGCCATGCACGAGAAAACGTTAAATCTCTCGCGTGCTATGTGACAGCTCAGCTGTAGTGGTCATACGCACCGTCTGCATGTATCCCCCCTGAATGTGGTTCGCCGCCGCACACCTCCCCAACTGACTTGCACCTGCGGGCTATGATTTTAAGAGGATTGACGCGGCCGTCATCTAGCTCGAGACGGTTGCTGGGCCGCCGCTACAATCACACTCCATCTCTCTTCTAAACTGGGCCGCGTCTTGGATAAGTGCGAGCTTCTCCAGCGCTAGCTTGGCAACCGTCACCTTGGCCTCCATGCCGCTCTTCGACGAGGTAGCGTGCGCAATCACCTTGCCGTGAACCATGAGGGCACAGAGAAGGTCGCTCTCAGACGCCACAGCGATGCCGGTATCTATGGACGTCGGCACATTGGCTACATGAAGCTTCCACTGGTTGCAGCAAAACTCGGCCTGTAGCTTGTGTGACAGGGCCGTGACTGGGTGGTTCGAAGCAAACGACGAGTATAGCGCCATGTCTTCAAAGAAGGGCTGGATGAACTTTGTGAAAAAGTTCAGTACGACAGAGAAGGAGAATCCCGAGTCAACAAACATGGCTCCCACCAAAGCTTCAACAACGTCAGCCAGAGCTTTTGGAGGCTGTGGTACCTCGACCCAGAAATCTTGGGGGATTGATTGGGCTTCAGCTTGGGAGGAGCTTCCATCAGAAGAAGATTCCTGGTCACCGCCCTGTGATTTCTGCCTAGCCATCTCCTCAGCTTGCTCAAGCTGGCCTGCGTACCGTCCAATGTCGCCAAGAAGAGCATTTGTAGCCAGCAGAATATTTTTGTGAAGACCAAGTTTGACGCAGAGACAGCCGAGGAATTGGTTCGACACCATGGCCATCTTGTGTTCTGTGAGCCACTTCGGATCTGCTTCAGGGAACCGCTTGAACAGAAAGTCCACCACTGCCATGTCCAGTAGTGCGTCTCCCAAGAACTCGAGTCGTTGGTAATCCGAGATGTTCCTCTCATAGACATACGATGGATGTCGGAAGGCACTGCGTACGAGGGGGCANGACTTGAAGCGGTAGCCTGTGATTTCGGCAACTCTGTCCGCGGTGAGGCGCTGTGCGGCGGATGTCTGCTGGCCGTGCCACTTCGGAATAGCGAACGTTGCAAAATAATCCTTGTACTCGAGCATTGTGTGATTGTCTGAGCAGACCATGGCTGTAACGGCCTTGACCGCCATGTCCATATTCTCGGCGGTGCTTGTCATGTAAGCTGCTCCAATGAGCGCCTCGCAAACATCTGCAATCGACTTGTGCGATAGACAATGCTTTGCGTCCGTTTTAGCTGCTTTACCTCTTTTCAGCGTCATGTTACTCGGATACCATGTCCGACGGTCAAATGCTTTAGTGCGAATGTAGGCAGCCATGTCCTTGTCCACGGCATGCTTAAAGAGATTCTTGTTGCACAACATCAGCATTCGCGTGACGTGAGACTGGAATTCATCTGCAAAGGGTTGACGAGTGAAGACGGAAATGGTTGTGGCCATCTTCAAGAATGTATCCCCAAGAAACTCCAGGCGCTCGTAATTCTTGCCCATTCCAGGCTGAAAATCGATCTGGTGTTCGCCGTGTTCTTCTGTGTTGAAGCTGTCTTTTGTCACAGCCTCGAGGGCAAGATCAGAGCGGATAGACAGACCGACGAGAGAACAGGCTTCAAGAGCTATCAAGACTGAGTCGATTCGATACATTACTACGGGCAAAATCAGGGCCATGGAGACGACATCTATCGGGATNNNACACAGGTCAGAATGCCGNNNCACCGTAATCATAAGAGGGAAGAGACTTACTGGTGACACGCACAGCGGCTCGAGGATGATATAGCAAGCGCCACCACCCTCTTCTTCTACAAAAAATTCGTCTAGGAAGTTTCGGCGGATCGGGAGTAGCTCTGCATTGACGACTGGCTGGTCATCTCTCCAGTTCATTCTCTTCCTCGACTTGATAGAAAGGCTGTTGCTGTATTCCTTGATGATTGGCTCAACCTTTCTGTACCCCAGACTCTTGGGTTGCGGAACACCCTTTGGCGTTGGATCAGATGGCTTTAGTTGTTCATTGATCCCATGCAAGATGAACTTTCGAGATCCGTCCCAAGGATCTGTAGCAAGCTTGTCTTTGAAGAACTCACTTGGAGCATCTTCCCAGCGCAGTTTCTCATTCTCGTGGGCATACTGCACTGCTTCCCAGTCAATTTTCACTCCGTTGTCACCACCTGATGAGAGCTTGCTGGGAGCAAGGAAATAAGGAATTTCGTGCGACTTGGCATCATACTCCTTGCTAAAAACGTCGGTAAAGAGCCTCAACGTAAAACTTGCTAGCGCCTCTATCTCGTGAGGCAGCACTTTGAATGAAGTTTGCGCATTCGAAAGGCGTACAACCGACGTTCGACCGCCACCGAAAAATAACGGGGTGCTCGGTATGTCGGGCAACGGCTTCCTAGTCAGGAGAATGAGAGGGTGAGATGCTCTCCCGAGAGCTTCCGGCTGGTCAAGGGCTATGGTTGTCTGATACAAACTAGTCGGGGGCTCCGGAGCGAGACATGAAGACCAAAAATCCGGTTTAATTCGCATGGCATATTCGGATTTCTGATCTGATGAAATCGCCAGCCTTGCATTCCTCATTCTGGGCAATGTCTTGGTAAACGCCGGCTGTAGATTCCCAGTGATGTACTTTTTGTTGATCAGATATACACAGGCTGTAAAGGCAGCAGAACATCTTGCCAACTGCTTGCTCCTCTGCACTTCTCCAAAAACNATCTTGACCGGAGACCCATCTGGTAGGATGACTTGAGCAGTAAACTTTTGCCCTTTGGAAGTGACAATGTACTCCAAGTGCAGCATTCCTTCTTCAGCATGGTTTGGGAACGACGAAGCAAATTTTGAGAGCACTTCCAAGCTGGTGATGAACGTAAGCTGAGCTCCTGTCTCGGCGACAGTAAATCTCTTCTGAGTCGCTTGTTCTTGGGCAGCCAGAATATCAGGGCTGACGATGACATCAAGAACCTTGCGATCTTCAGGCAGGGCAGAGCAAAACTGTCGCAGCGCATGAGCATCCCTAGCTGCCCGTCGTAGTTTGCGCATATGGTCCAGATTTCCTACCTCCACCATGCTGACATAGAGTGACGACTTTTGCCGTGCCCGGCCTTTGGACTGGATATATTGAATCGCAGACTTGTACAAATCAAATCGGATAATCACGTCGCATTCTGGGATATCGATGCCTTCTTCTGCAACGGACGTCGCAAACAGACAGTTCGTTTCACCATGTCGAAACTTTTGTAGGGACACGATCTGGTCCCTGTAAGTCATGTACGCAGCGCTGGCGGTTGAAGAGTGAGAGCCAATNNNTGGAATCGTAAGNNNGTTCCTGCATGAGAGGAGNNNTGGGGTCAGTCTTACCATGTAGGCAGCCTTCATTCCAGGAATCTGCATCCCCGGCTGCTCAAATAGATCTGCCAGAAGAAAAGCAGTCGATCTTGCTTCTACAAAAACAATGCATCTCTTTGCCTGCCGCTTACAAAAAGCATCCTCGAGGACTTCGTAAAGCGTCTTGGCTTTGGACGAAAGTTCTGGAGAACCGGCCTGGATGGCCCCGAAGACGTGATCCTTGATGATCCCTCTCACTTGAGCGACAGCCGCCATCGCCTTATCGCCAGCGGCGACGTCGAGCTCCAAGTTGTCGCGTCCAGTTCTGGCTTCAATTTTGAGCATCTCGTTGTCTGTCGTTAGGAGTTGCCAGTAGCGGTCAGCGCACCATGTCCCCAAGATTGAGGATGCGTTGGACGCAAATTCCAGATGTCTTCTGAATTGGGGATTGCTACGGACACAGCGTGAAATGGAATCCCAAAGCCTCGTCTTCGAGAATTCGGGATCTTCCAGACTATCATAGTATTCCTTGACCTCAACTTGCTGACGGTGTGCCTGACTTTGCATCAATGCGTCGTCGGAGATGGTGGCAATTTTGCTGCACAGCATGCTCTCCAATTCAGAAGCGGCCTGCCGAACATCCCTACATAAGGCGTCGACGGGAGATGCTGTCATGCCAAGAATACGAGGACGTCCGTCTTGCAGGCGCATATAGTGGTCCCTGATGATGCGGGCGTAAGGATGATTTCTCTTTGCATGGTGAGCCTCATCAAAGACAAGCAAGTTGATCTGGCTCATGGAAATGAATCCACAGGTCAGGAGATCAAGCAAGATCTGTGCAGTGCACACAATGGCCATGTTTTCCGCAAATTGCTTATCCCAGTATTCCTGAGATCGAACCACGCCCGTCATTTCGCCGAAAAACTTGCCAACCGGGAACTCGAGGTTGGTGGTCAGAACGGCGTGCTGCTGGAAACACAGGGCAACCTTTTCCACAAGGAAGAAAGCCGTCTTGTGTCTGCAGCCATCGGCGCGATCCTGCAACTCTACTTGGAGAACGTGTCGCATTAGGAGGGCCGCAATCAATGTTTTGCCGGAACCTAACATCACCGGGTAAATGACAAGAAGAAGNNNGATGGGGGTAGAGCCTATACCTGTATCAAGAACAACGATTGTATTCTCGTCTCTTGCTCTCTCGAACAGGTCAATCTGATACTCGCGAGGACTTGTGATGATCTTCTGGAAAGCGTTATCTTCGTAGAGTCGCGAGATTGAGAGTTTGTCCAGGTGGCTTTCCAAGTCTGCCTTGGAATTCTCAGTGAGTTCCGTCTGGTTCTTGACCAACCAGTCTTGAAACGCCAAATCTTGCTGTCGTTTCTTGGCTATCGGTGCCTTTTGTGCATCAGAGGTCTCGTCAGATTGGTCGACATCTTCGATCTCATCGTCGTCTTCTGGAGCAATCGTGATCTGTGGGTGTTCCTCGAGAGCCTCTGAAGTTGAGTCTTTAGGTCGCTCGGGTAAAACAATATCTAGAGTCTTAGCTGTAAAATCGCCCGCGTCAGTAGCATGAGCAACGAGAGGTTTATCCGTAGGCATCAACATGACCGGCGACGACGCTGCCTCTAGCAGCAGACCGCCACTCTCCGACATCTGGAGCTAATGGAGTTGCTCGTGGATAGAAGAGAGATGATCAGATCAGATGTCAGAATCCAGGGAGAAGAGTGAATCAAAGAAAGCTACTGCGCAAGCTGCTATTCGGTCGAGAGGCAGAGATGCGAATATCCGGTCCGTAATCTCACTGAAGAAGAGCAGATGAAAGAGGGGAGGAAAGAAAGCTTCACGAGAGGGCGGATAAAAGAGATAAGGAGAAAATCCGCAGGCGGTGAATGCGTTTGCAGTTGACGAGGCTGCGAGCACCAAATGGCAGGAGAGGCGAGGCCGGCGAGGCACGTGCAGTTGCTACAGCCGGCAAATGTAAAGGACAGGCGGGCAGATGCAGCTGATATGCACTCATCCTTTGATAACACGCCATTTGCCATCCCTGAGCACAAGTTTCTGTCATTGTTCAGTGCTTTCTCTGTAATGCCTTGTCTTGCCTTGGTGTCTCTTGAGTTCTACTAATTTGTTTGCTACAGTCAGAAGGAAACAGCGTCACTGCATTGCAACTCACAGAGTGCAACAGTCACTACACTATGAACGCTTCAAGTCTCACAATATGTAAATCCCATTTTGATCACAAGTCTCTTAGAATATCCGTACATTACAACTCAAACATGAATTCCAGGTCTCCGAATCCCTCCTCCCACACTGATCAGTTACCAACGTAAACCCATCCTCGTCGATACAGCAAGTTGTCCGCCGTCAAGATCAGAACCAATAGACCAAACATACTAAAGCAGTTCCATATGCAATGACACATCTCAAACCAATCGTATCAGGCTAGATCGTCCTTCCATCCCGTTCGTTAGACCAAGGAAAATACAACATCTGTGAGTACCTATACAACAATTCTCATACATACAGCCTCTTTCCGAAAGACAAGTCGACAACATTGCCAACACAATGATGAAAAGCAAAGGAAATAAATAAAATAGGGGGAAACACTCTTCGTTCAGATCCTCCCTGCCGTACAAACAAAGCAAGCAAGAAAAAGGGACCGTTACTGTGCTGTTGGTGATGATGATGATTGTTGTTCCTCGGATTCATCGTCCGTCTCCCAACCCTCCGCAAAAGCAAAAGAAGCTTCAACAGCATGCATTGCAAAAGTCGCCGTGTCAGCAACACCCGCAAACTCGGCTCTCTCAGCAACTGGTCCATTCTCCGATCGATGTGCGTGTTCGATCCGCATATACTCGACACCCGCTGAGTCGATAATCGTCCGAGCTGTATCTCGATCCATCTGGTGTTGCCGCGGGACCAACAGCTCCGTATTGATCCAATCCGCACTGAGAGCATAGCAAGCCTTGACAGCTTCGACAGCAAATCTGGCATCATCTGCAACCCAAGCCCATTCAGCTGCAGAAACAGGTGGTGGGCGTGCGTTGATCTGCTCCCCCTCNAGGATTCCAAAATAATTTTCCGACTTCCGGATCTTGCAGTTCAGTCTTTTACATGGTCTCTGCCTGATATCTCGGGTAGTCGAAGTCTCTGATCCAAGTTGGCCTGGCTTTTGCACAACGCAGTGACACTCATCTTCTTCTTCTTCTTCTTCTAGTTTCGGTACTTCCACCACGACGGGCAGCGACGGGCTCTGNNNCAAAGTTAAGCGCGTTAGAACAAANNNGTGACTTGAAGGGAAACAAGATCCNNNCCTGTCAGCGGAATACGAATGAGCTAAGCTGCCTCTCCTTTGAACCCGAGGCGCCGTTACAGCTGATTCTGCTGTGGCTGCTCTTAGGGCTACTCTTGGGGCTGCTCTTGGGGCTGCTCTTGAGGTTGCTCTTGAGGTTGCTCCTGTGGCTGCTCTTGCGGTTGCTCTTGTTGTTGATCTCGTTGCTCTTGTTGATTTTGTTGCTCCAGTTGTTGCTGTTGCTGCTGCTGCAGCTTCTTGGGTGTCGGCTTCTTGCGTTGGCTCGAGCCCGCCTTGGGAGTCTTGGGCACCTTCGGGGCCTTCGGAGTCTTGGGAGCCTTTGGCGTCTTGGGAGCCCTTGGCTTCGCCGGCTTGCCTTCTTTTTGGCTTGGACGGCCGCGCTTTTTTCCCTTGGAGCTTCTCGGAACTAGTTTCAGCACACTGTCCCATCTCCAAATCATATTGCAAAGATTCGCGAGCACGGGCACTAGGCCGACGCTTTCGCATGCTTCTCTCCAACACAACATTGGCATTGGCATCTGGCTCAAGGTCTTCTGCGGACGCCACATCTGGAAGGCTTTGTTCGGGTTCTTCTTCCACTGCTCTCGGCAGCACCTCAGGTTGGCTACAACATGCTAGTTCAGCAAACGGTCTGGTAGAGCCAGGGTTCTGGGGGACTTCTTGTCCAGTCACTGAAGGGATGTCTGCCGCGAAGCCAACCATGAGTTGCCCCTTGTTATTGCTTGTCATGAAGCGCTCTTGAGCAGTTCCGATACGAGACCTTGGCACGTTATGGTGAAGCGGTGCAGCACTTGATTGGATAGGGGGAGATTGTTCGTACCTTTGAGCCTGTTCAGGCGATTGCTTTCCTGGGGAATTGACAGGCGTCTGAGTAGATAGGCCAGCGGCCCTGGCGGCTTGTCGCTTGGCCATCTCCTGTCGTATGGCGGCAAGACGAGAAGGGTTTTGCACACTCAATCCTTCGGGGAGGGGGTCGGACTCCATGTCGGCTGCATCTTCTGCGTGATGAAGAGGAGTGTATTCCCAGTTCTTAGAGGCTCTCGCGTCAGTCAACCAAGTGCTAGTNNNCCCAGAGTACCCGGGAAAACTCACATATCCAGAAGGATACCCATTGTCAATCTCCCACTGAGTCTTGGCTAGTCCTCCCGGGGCATACTGAGGCTGCAGCTCCGGAACCATCCGTTTCAAAGCCTTGTAGGCTTCATCTGCCTTCTGTTCTCGCTGGTAGCGTGGGATCGGCATGGGCATGGGCTCACCAATGCGCGGGCCTCTCGATATAGTGTCCAGAACGGCTTGGGCTTCGGGGGAAAGCTCACCGTCATCATCATCAGGCTCACCTTCNNNAGGCACGACCTGTTGCAACGTCCCGAGGAAAGCATCGTTTAGCATGACACCTCTTCCGCGAACACTACAGTCATTGCGGCGTTTGTCCATCCTTTGCTGTACGATGGCATCCAAAATCACATCGGGGTCCACCAGCCTGGCGACAGCAACGCGCCGAAGAAGTCGATAATCCATGCAATCCTTCAAGGTGGGGAGGTCGATCTGAATTCGAGCAAAGTCCTTGGGCTCTTTCTCATCAACCCATGCCTGAAGATCGACATTATGGTTGACAATTCCGCGCTCAGAAAGGAAGAGCAGACCCATTTCAACATCGTCTTGCGTGATACGGTCGTGCGGCATCAGTGGGCGGTGGTCATGAATCCAGTCGGCGCACAGCATATCCTGCTGCTCGGAATGTCCTCCAAAGGCCTTTACTCTATCCGCAACGCTGTGCTCGAATGCGTTCCACTGATCACAGAAGTTGACGTAACTGGTGACGAAATCATGAACCTGCTGCTTGGAAAGGTCAAGCTGCCAGATTATGACAGCGGAAAACGGGCGCTGCTCGCTAAGGCGTAGGATAATGAGCCATCGGACGCCCAAACTGAGGTCTTCCCATCTGAGGGTCCGTTTGTCGGCCGCAGAACTCGGCGCAGTTTGATGCTGTCTCGCGCCAGAGGGATAAATCATCGGGATATCGGGAAGCAGCCCCCTTTCCGCCATGGCGTCACGAGCCTTCCACCAGTAGAATGACTCAGGGGTCAGAAGCTCCTCTGCTATTTCTCCTTCCGACCAGCCCTGATATAAAAACGGGACGTCGGAGGCTGATTCTTCGACTGTCGCCGCTGCTACTGTAGGGGANGGCGTGGGTTGAGGCAAATGGGCAACGCGGGCTCTTCGATGTTCGGGTTGGGTTCCTGCATCAGAGCCCAAGGCTCCTACAACGCCGTTAGCNNNGTCATTGTTATGAAAAGAAGGGAGATCTCTGGTGAGTTTACCGTCAGCTTCGCTTGGGCTACCAGATGGCGGGTTGTAGACATCTAGGTCCAGGAACATGCCAAATGCCTCAGGCAAGCCATCGCCTTGTGAATTGAACACCACATCAGGGGTGTCATCGTATGGCATGATGGATGTTCCTTCACGAAAGAATGGTCGGTGATGCTGTTTCCGAGTCGCTGGAGATTGAACGGTAACGAAGGGGCTTGTCTAATCTTTCGAGTTGATTAGCAATTATAGGAGAAGCAGAAGCATACCACATACCGTGATACTCAGACTTGCCAGCCCAAGAAGAGTGAGATGGGTGAGAATGAATGCAAAGTGAATAATGGCTGGAGTCAGGCAATGCCTCTCAACCTCCGCACGGCTCCTAGCGACCCAGAGCAATGCGAGATTCCGGAGAAGAAAGGCTACAGAGGCGTAAAAATAGCCAGTTAAAAAGAGAGTACTCGATAGATATGATTTGTGATGGGAAGTGATTGTGTGAGGCCAAGTCATGCAGAAACTCTGGTAACCATGTGCATCGGAGAGAACAAGGCGTCTGTCAAGATTTCCAACGCGTGCGAGATAAACAGATAAGTAAACAAACAGATCACACGGAGTGATAAAAGAATAGATCAGACGAAACGAGAGGAGCCGCGGCTTGGCCAAACGGCGACAATTCGTGGCTGGCAGTGTTTGCCAGATGGCTTCTCTTCGAACCACCTGTCACAGATTAGGGCTCAACCATAGGTACGATACGAAACGAAAAAAAGAAGTGTAGCTAACTCTTATACCAAGAACTGAATAAAAGCAATCAAAGAACTACCTAGTACCTAATTTTGCGGAAAAGACTCAACTCCCAGACGCCGTCGCCCTCATCCCCTGACCTAAACTCAAGCTCTTGCAGCCCAAGAGCTCGATATCCGCGCCATACGCCTATTGAAGCTGTTGTGTTCCATTATTCATCAAATTATACTATCCGAGCTCCATCTGGATTCTACCGTCTAGCCAACTGTGCAGCAAATTGGTATCTGTAGTAAGAAACGCCCTCTCCTGTAACGCCGGGGTCACTCTGTCAACAAACTCATGGTCGTGCCAAATGGACGGTTAGCTCATCCTTTGGCACGCGGCTCCCCCTCGTATTCCCATCATTGATCGACATCAAGAAACGGTGCGTAACCCCTNCGGTCATGGCCCCCATTGCTCCCTAGGTCTTCTTCAACCCCATCCATCATGACATCGAGGCCACGCTTGGTGTTTGGCGTGCCCTCAGCCGAGGCGGGTACGGGTACATGGCCATTTTCTTCATTCTCTCGTTCAAGGCGACGTCGCCTGGCCACGGCGACGCTGGCCTTGTTGAGCTCCTGCCAAGTGAACAACGCTCCCTTGGCTTCGTCATCAAAGTTGGCGCAAAAGCGCTGAACACTGACGAAGTTGATTGCGTCCAGCATGTCCTGCCCAAACATGAACATGACATAAGCAGCGACGAGAGGAGGGGAGAGCATGTTGCCCGTTGTGCATGTCACCAGGACCTTGCCCTTGGTGGCGCCCCCAGTGTTGTTATGCGCAGTCAGAAGATGGCTGTTGATGACGTTAACAATTTGGTTGAATCCCGGGACCAAGTAGTTGGTATCGACGTCTACATAGCAGTAGGAAATGTTAAACGTGTCGGATGCGGTGTTGACGCTGGCGAGATTCATGGGAGCTCTCGAGTCACGGACCACGACAAGCATGGTGATGGCCTCTCGCTTCAGGAAGTCATGATCCCGAATGGTGCTCGTAGGGCCCAGAAAGAGGTAGTCGAGAATGAGCTGGGGTTCTCTGCGCATCTCATATCTCCAGCGTACGGAGCGATCTATCGATTTTTGCAGCCTGTTGCCGGTGATGATGTTGTATTCCTCGAGGGTGAGTTTGGAAGAGTCGACAAGGTTGTATGAGGGCCACAGGAAGATATCTTCTGCTTTTCGGACGGGGACGTGGATTCTGGGCGGGCTTGGAGCGCGATAGCTGTATGCTCCAGATCGGACCATGGTCCTCCTATTCGTCCCGCCCACGTCGCTCATAGTGGAAGATTTGGGAAGAGCAGCGTTGCTTGAGATGAAATCTTTGTTCATGTCAAGGAATGCGTTGCAAGATGGCGATGGGGGTTGGATGGAGTGGCTGAGGCTGTGAGCTCTGGGGTGATGATGGAGGAAGAACCGAGAAGAAGATGGAGAAGAATAGAATAGACGTATAGAATGGTGAAACGGGGCGGCGCGAGATGGAAATAATCCGAAAAGCGCAGTATTTGGAAATGTTGATAAAGTTGAGATTAATGAAGAGAAACAAAAGAAGTTTGTGATGGAACGTGAAAGAGGAAGAACAAGAAGAGGATGGGCAAGAATGAGTTCGAAAGAGAAAGAGCAAGAGGGAGGTTCAAACTGTATTTCAGTGGCTGCGCTGTACTTGGTGCATGTACCGCCCAGTACCTTTACAGCATTGGAACCTGCAGATAGGCAGGTACAGGTACCAGGTACTAAGGTGGTGTGTGCTGTCAAAGGAAAAAGAACAAATAAGGAACAAATAAGGAACAGAGGAGCATTAGGCATCATCACCCCGCTAAAAGGCACTCAAGGTCCAGCTCCCGTGATTGGCAAAGACGTGCTGAGGCTCTCCATGCTATAAAATGACTGGAGTGTTTCTCCCAGAATGTGCTTGGCTCGCTTTGTCACACAAGGCTCCAGCTCCAATCTACAGTAAGGCAACTGGACTAATAGGGCATCTCCCGGGGCGTAAACCAGCCAATCGGGTGCAGCCGACAGGCTTGATTAAATGTAGCCGGACTGAACACCGACGAAGCATTCAATTGGTGAGGGTTGAGTAATTCAAATTTAAACAGGCATGCGAGTCGGTAATTATTCTGTCTTTGTTTTGTGTTAATCTTGAATTCATTTCAGGTCAATTTATCCTTTAAAGGTGTGTTCTTTTCATCTTGATCATCCCCTACCTCTACCTGCCTGCCGGACCCAGATTGGGCATCATAGGCTGCACGTACGCAAGAATAAAAGTTGCCAACATCAACCCGGAACTCCGGCCCATCAACAATTTCCGTGCACAGATTTCGGGCTTCCTCATGCACTGTTCGTGTGTTCCGATTCGAGGATGCATTAATATATCTCACGATGTGTCTCTGATATGGCATTGATCTGATACTAGGTACATACCTACATATTTCTAGGGTAGCTGACGTGCATCATGCTGTCTCAACAAGAGACATCAGACGACAAGTACGAGTATGCAAATAAACTCACATCTCTACCCTTTTCCATGATTAGTTTAATAAAGGCCGATCTAATAGAATTAGATGATGAATAGTAAACCACGACCAATATCAATACTGATTTGACATCACCAAAGACCCCGCATCGGCATCGGCATCGATATACACCCACATCCACGACATGCCACCACGAGGGGAAATACGGAAAAAGGGCAAAGCCAAGAAAGACACATGCCGTTTTTCGATTAACCCATTATCCTGATTGGTTCAATGAATCGCCTACAGAATAAATTGCTCCGTTGGGCACTCTTAGCGAGCTTGCACTATGCTTCTAGCCCTTCCTGATCCCCAACTACGACTAATCTTTTGCGTTGGCAGCTTCATGTGCGTATAGTAATCTTTTATATCAACGAGCCTCCTAAACTGATCTAATCGGCTCCCTTTTGTTTTCTCATTCGTTGTTATCGGAACGGGTTATCCGTCATTACGACATGTGAGGGGACACGGAAAAGCTCATTTGCCGCAATGTCAAACTACCTTTGGAGGCGCGTACCTGAGTCCTGATATCCACTCACTACAAGCTTGAACACAATGCAGAAGAGGCCACATTTGTTCATCAATTGCAACATTCAGCAGACTTTTCACTCATAATTAAAGTTGTGTGGTGTTATAGTGTGGTTTCGCCCTATTCACAAACGCCGCGTAATGCCATGCTTCTCGGATCAACTCCGTCGACATATACATATCTTTTCTTTATACTAATCATACAGCCTTTTGTCGATTCCATCTATATCCATAATCGTACAGCTCTCCAAATCTCGCACGCAACCCATGCTTTTCTCTTTCCCAACCAAGCAAGTAGCTGCCATCTCTTGTACAAAATCCAAAACTAAAGTCCCTCGACGTCCCAGTTTTACCAAACCATAATTCATAAAACCCAAAACAGGAGAGATGCCTAGAGATAACAGCATCTCTATGGAGCCAAAGATAGGCCAAATTTCATCACGCAGCCCGCACTTGTTGCTTTCCCCTCTCAGCCACCTCATCAAGAACATAGTCGTCATCCGAAAACTGCTCCACTTCATCTGCATCCCCCTCGCCAATCGCCGTCCTGTTGGCATCGCGAGACTTTGCCAGCAAACGCTTCGTCTTTCGTTTGCGCTCCAGATGTTCGTCGCTAAAGTCAAGGCGGTCGAGGGTCTTCATGAGCTTCTCCTCTACCAGCGATCGCACGTGAAAGGCTAGGGCCTGGCTGCGGAATACGCCTGAGTAGCGGTACGAGAGCCACACGTACTGGTTCACGGCAACGTGTAGTGACTCTAGTTTTGCGAGATACTTTTCCTTTACTTGAAAGTCCTCCATCTTCAAGTCTAGGTACTCCAATGGTATCTCTTCAATGTCGAGGAGGTCTCCTTTTGAGTTTGTGGCGACGACTTGCGCGAGAGCACGAAGCACGTCGATAGCCCTGTCTGCGCGTAGAGCAACAGGTAGGTAGCAAAACGTGAGCCTGTCGTGGATTGTGAGCGGGATGTCCTGAATAATATCTGCAATCTCCAAAATATCTGATCCCAGCCCAATCCTGTACAAGGAGCTGACCGTTGCCGTCTCCTGGATTCTCTTGAGGATAAAAGATAGCGGGGTGTCTGGGGGAAGNTAAGAGGCAAATCGCTCCACGATGCCCGCAGGAGGCTGGATACAGGCTGCTTCGATATCATCTACACTCTTCTGAAAAGCTCGCTGCACGCTTTTCAAATCGGCCCGGTCCATAGTAGTGACGAGACCGACCTTTTCTGTCTCGTCCACTGAGCCGTCGGGATTCTGTGCTGATCTATATCGACCCGCTCTACCACCAATCTGCTTGATTTCGGGGAAAGTCAAAAGTCGGTTTTGGCTGCCGTCGTACTTTGTGACAGACTCCATAATCACACGTCGAATTTCCAGATTCAAGCCCATCCCAATCGCATCACTGGCAACGACAAAGTCATAATCGTTATCTGGATCGTTGAATAGGGCAGCCTGTTGGGCACGGACTTCTGGGGGTAAGGATCCGTAGATGATTGCGCAGCGTCTTCCGGTTTTCTGCTCGATGCCCTGCTTCAGGGAATGAAGATTGAGGCGGCTGAATGCGACAATAGCATCTCCTTTCTGTAGGCTATTGTAGTCTCCATTGAGCGCCTTATCCATGGTTCTGAGAGGACTCAGGCGTTCATATCGGTGAACGACACACTTGTCTCCAATGCTGGCGCACATGGCCTGGATGACCTTGACAGCTCGCTCCTCGCCACATACATGGACCTCTTTGGCCTGTACTCCAAGCACGGCAGATGTCCAAGCGTTTCCACGATCAGCATCAGCAATCATCTGAATCTCGTCAATGACGGCGACGTCGAATCGGGTGTTTAGGGGAATCATCTCCACTGTGCAACTTGAAAAGTACTGATCCGAGTCTTCGGGAATCCGCACCTCCTCACCCGTGATGAGAGCACATGGGATATTCTTTGCTTTAAAGCGCTGGTACACTTCAGTAGCGAGTAATCGAAGAGGGCCTGCGTAGACTCCGCACTTGGAGTTCTCCAGGGCCTTGAGTGCACGATAAGTTTTGCCGGAATTCGTAGGCCCAACGTGAACGTGGATTGTGCGCTGCATTGCTCGAGTCGCAGGAAACCACTCGTGTGGGAATCGAAAGTCTAACAAGCGCCGGTGGCTGTCCTGAATGTCCTTGGAAAACCGCTGGCCAACAATGAATGACTGGAACGAGTACTGAACTTCCTTGCTCAGGCCCTTGAGATCCTTGCTAATAAAGGCATCACGCAGATTCCAAAACATGGGATTCTTGTCACGACGGGTGATGTTCTTTTCTGCCAACATAAAGGCATGATCGATGGCGTCCATGAAGAGCGCCGCATGTCGACTTAGCTCATCCTCAGTGACGCCAAGCTGTGCCGCCCCCAAGGAATTGAGCACAACCTGGAAGCGATGGAGGACGGTAGAGCGGAAGACTTTGTGGCGGCCAGTATACTTGCCAAAGTCGAGCCGCAGTCTGGTGTTGGGATCATGACCTTGGCTAACCTGGTTTGTATGGGTGTAAATGTGAGACAGGATTCCNNNTGAAGACTCATGGTGTCTGGCAGTAAGACTTACCGAATCAACTCGAGAATGAGGCACAGGCTTTACCGCGCGTTTTGAACCGGTGCTCAGAGCTTCTTTCAAGGATATCAGCCTTGGCTTGAATGTCTTTGGCTTACTGCCCTTTGGCGGCGGAAGCCTTGATAAGTGAGATGTGGTTGAGAGTTGGCGCAGACATGCCGCTCTAAGCTGGCCTCTAAAAGAGCCGTTCTGGGCCAGAGCTCTCATGACAGCAGCGGACAGGACGCAGGTATCATGATATTGCCGCTGATGGAAGAATAAAAAAGCATCCGATAATGGACAAATTTTTGTTGTAGATTCACACCGGCCTACCCTACATTCCAGGTCATTCGTGAGAATTTCATTCACAAACTTTTCGATCCAATGGCGCTTCTCGGAGATTTGCCGGACCCGGATTAGCGTTTGGCCGGCGGACCTGCAGCCCATAGCGGCAAGCTGTGGACGCAGTTTCGTCATAGTTTCAGCGAGCTGCCTGCATCCTACAATCACCGAGTTCTGCCTTGCTTTGTTCGATTACGTCCTTTTACTCGCCCCAACATTGTCCGACAAACACCAGACTCGAAATCTCAACATCTTTACACAAGGCGACTCATCGACTATCGCCAAAATGGCGTCTTCTTCATCTGCAACTCCGCTGCTTTAGTACGTTGAAGCTCCCTAAGCTATAGGGGTTTCCCTCTGTAATGGCGCCCTTGTTCGGTATCTCCATGCTAACAAAGGCATCACCAGCTCCTGCATCGCCCACAAGACCACAATCCTGTCCGAATGCACAACCTCCGCCTCGTCACAAACCTCGTCGCTCGCCTCCATCATCCTCCCAAAGATTGAGCACACCACCCCCCAGAAGTTGACGTACACCCACGGCCAGAGCCAGATTCACTATGTCGCCGAGGCGCCGTCTGACTATCCCGAACACCCGGCCGCCGGCGGCCTGACGTTCCTCGTCATCGCAGACGGATCGCTGGGCCGTCGCGTCCCGTTCGGCTACCTGCTAGAGATCCGCAAGCGATTCTTTGAAAAGTTCCCCGAGCACAGCGACTTTGCCGAGATGCCAAACTACGGCGCCGGGTCGTTCAACGCCGAGATGAAGAGCCTGATGGTGGAGTTTGGCACGACGAGCGGCGGCATGAACGACGCGATTGGTAATGCGAAGCGCGAGATTGACGATGTTAGAGGCATCATGACGAAGAACATTGAGAGCTTGCTCGAGCGAGGCGAGAGGATCGATTTGCTTGTGGACAAGACGGACAGGCTGGGGAGCAGCGCTCGCGACTTCCGGGTCCGGAGCCGCGGGCTGAAGCGGCAGATGTGGTGGAAGAATGTCAAGCTCATGGCGTTGCTGATCCTGGTTGTGGCTCTCATCATTATGATTATTGTCATCTCAGTCAAGGGTTAGCTAGACATGAAGGTGACGCTATCATGATTTCAATTTCCTCTCTTCTGTCTTTTTTAGTGTTTGATCAGAGCAGCGAAGCCTAGATGCTGCAACCATGTATTCATAGTAGGGATTTGATGCTTTGTTTTGGGAGTCAAAGGGAGAATGCACGCCTCACGAGGAATTCTTTGTTTTATTTGCGGTCAATGGGAACCTAACGCTGAAAGTACTTTGAGTTATAATTACAACGCGACGCTATTTCTTTTCAATGTGCAAGCAGATCAATATTACTTGGTAGTAGTATACTAGTATAGCCTTTTGTAAGCCAGCAAAATGCACACTTGTTACTCGATATGTCATCTCAACCGCCACACCGACCCAACTGAAGCTCTACATAGAGAAACAATACAATCAAATGCTAATACCTAGACAACCCGTAGAATAAGTCAGCACAACACTTGGCAACTCACGCCCTGAACATTTACATCACCGCAACTTACCCGGGTCCAAAATGCCTTCACAACTTGGGCGCATTTGCGCCACTCCGCGCCTCCTGATAGACATAGCCATGCGCCACGGGACTGAATCCCAATCCCGCAACTGGAGATGGAATCGCTGAGCCGACGGACGGCTTCCGCAGTCTCTCGGTGAAGAAGACGGGGTGCGTTGTCGATGCGTTGTGGGCTGGCGCGGCGTGCGTGTGCTTGTTCCATATTGCCTGCAGCTGGGCGGTTGTTGGGATGGACTGGAGGGAGGGCGTCATGGTGATGGTTATGGCTGTGTTGGCTTTGTGTGGAATTGATAAAACAGCACGAATAAGGACTGTCTTGAAAAGGCCCAATGGGATCAATTGAGTGCTGTGTTATAGGAGAGAGTGAGGATGAAGATGAAGATGCTGTGATTAGTAGCTGCATGAAGTCGCTATGATGGAATTGCTGGGCGCCGGCCTTAGTAAGCCGAGGTTCGTTCGGAGTCGGTAGTAGCAGAAACAGCTTTGGCATGAGGATCAGCGCCGAAAATCTATCTCTATTGGTGAAGCAAAGCTCATGCCGCATCATTGTCTATAAGTACCTGTAAACATAAAAGAAAGAAAACATAGATGAATAAATCATTTGCCCTTTTTACCGCTCTTTGCGCCCTGCTTCTGTTGCTTTTCCTTTTCCTTTTGCTTTTCCTTCTCCTTTCCCTTCTTGATCGCAGCTACCAAGCTCTCCACCTCCTCTGCCTTTTCCTTTTCCTTCTTCTCCTCGGCCAGCTTATCCTCCTTGGCCTTTTTCTCCCCTCTCTTCTTTGCGGCGTTCTTTTCCGTCTTCTCAATGAGGGCGTCGCTCTCCTCCCAGAGCTTCTTTGCTACCTCGTCGTCCTTGATTTCTCTCCTGGCAAAGTCTACCTCCATGCACTCCTTGATGAGCTTGCCGCCGGTGCCACGTCCGAGGCCTCCGTCCATGGCGGCGTAAAGAATCGACTGGGCGCCTTTGTGAGGCGACTTGAGCAAAAACCAGGGGATGGCGTAGAAGCATATGTAGAGCGCGAGGCCAATGAGTGAGCCTCGGGTCAGCCATCTGCGCGTGCCGGGTGTTCGACTGAGGCCGGGGTCTACAAAGATGACCCGCGTGTTCATGGGAAGCTGATCAGGGCGCTTGTATGCGTCTAGGTGCTTCTGGAAGTATGAGCCGAAAACGTTGAGGGCGAGCTTGCTTCGTGCATATGCAGATCCAGGAGACCAGCCCTTTTCCGCATTCCCAAGACCTTCTTTCAGGGAGGGAGATCCGATGTACGATGAACATGTCGCTATGACCACGCGGACATCTCTATCAAAAGGCTGCGCCTTGAGAGCCGGGCTGAGGATGCTTAGAAGATGGAAGTTGGCAAGGTAGTTGACCTGCCACATCTCCTCCACGCCTTCTTCCGTAACGGTCCGCTTCCCTCCTCCCGGCGTCATGGTCGATGCGCACAGCACAATCATGTCCAGTCTTCGAGGAGGCGCATTGTCGACCCATTTCGTGGCAAACTTTCTGATGCTGTACAGGCTGGCGAGGTCCACCTGCTCCGCGTATATCATGTGGTTGCCCGTCCTGTCTCGAATATCCTGTATAAAGTCGACGAGAAAGGGATCTGAGGCGGGGACCTGGGTCAGCAGGATGAGCTGAGCGCCGCGGGCTGCCAGCTCGTATGTCACTTCTGCCCCTATCCCGCTCGTTCCGCCGGTGACGATGACGACTCTGCCATGGAGGTCGCGCTCGGAGGGATTCGACCTGCCCGATGAGTAGAGCTTTAGCAGGACGAGGAATGCGACGGTGGCGACGGCGTAGGCGATATTCCAGACATTGTCGTGGATGACCTGTGGAAAGCCGTTTTCCAGGAGATAGAAGATGGTTGGCACGGGCATTGTGAATGCAACGGCCTAGTCGTGGGCTGCAGAGGTGATAATGGTTTAGAAGAGGTTTAAGTCGGTCAATTCATCGTTTCGGGTCGTTGGCAGTAGCATCTGATGCCGGATTTGCTGACACGTAGAACTGAAGAAGGAATTGTTTCGTCGTGGCACAAGTTCGAGGAGGCGATTCAGGAGCCCCCACGTGACACAGCTCCAGTTTAAGGCCTCCTTCCGTTGTTCTAGCAGAGCATCAACTACATCTTGCACTGATTCACGATGCACACTGAAAATCTATTTCCTTTATTCTCGACACATCTTGAACAACTACGCCCTTGAAAGGTATGTCATGTGCAGATTAACGCTGTAATTTCGGCGGTTGAGGTGCTAATTATTAGGCTGGTATAGAATACGAACTAACAGGACGGAACCATCTCCGTCTGGGGTATGACCATGAACACAAGAGCAAAACACAAAACACAAGACGGCATTTTCCATAGCTCATCCAAAATAATAACAATGGCTTAATTTTGCCTATCCCTCTTTTCATTCTCCTTCTCCTTTTGCTTCTCCTTCTTTGACTTCTTCTTCTTCTTCTTCTTGTTAATCTCCAGCTTCACAGGGTCGCCTTTTCGCACCCAAATCTCTCCAATGGGATCGCCCTCCTCCTGCACACAAACCCATTCTCCAATGCCGTACTCTTCGGGTGCATGACGCATTCCTCGGCCTCCTCCGCCCACAATCAAGTTGCCTGGACGATAGCTCTCATCCATCTGCATGCGGCGGATGACACTGCCGTGGACGCGGACGTTGTTCGGAATGTCTCGCACTTCTCCGCGTGGCAGCGGCCAGTTGATGGGCTTCCAAGTCCCGTCAGCCTGAAGATCCATTCGGCGGAATGGCATCCACTCCATCATGTTCCAGGCGGTGACGGCCATTGTGGAAAGGCCGCCGCCATAGACGAGGGAGTCGTGGATTTTCGCGATATGTGCCTTGTGCATCATCTCGAGGAACGTCTTCTTGAAATCTTGGTCGTCGTCATCGCCCATAGTGTCTGGGCTTGAAGGTGCAAAGGGCTCTGCTCCCTCTTCGCCATCTCGATTAACAAGAATGTCGGGTCCTCTCTCTTGACCTCCTCGGCCGTTCTTGACGCCGGCGCTGCCATACTCGTTGTACAGGTCAAAGCAATCCAGCTCCTGAACCTTTTCTAGATCGAATTTCAAGCCAGCACGGATGGCTTCACGAACCATCCATATCAAAGGTACATGGCTTGCATTCTTGCAGCCCTCAACATCTGTTTGCCATCCACCCCCGACGTCGCCATGACCACCGGCAAACCATACTTCGTCAATATCTTGGTCGCCGCTATCCTCATATTCAACGACAGAAAGCTGATCCGAGGCATTGCAGCCAGTCACCGACAGGCGGCGCTCTGGGCGGGCAGCAGATCGCGACCTGGCTCTATATGGCATATACTTGTTGGCTTGTGGATTTGCCGATGACGGCCGCCCGTCCGCTGCTGTCGACTGTTGGCTAGGCCGTCTGCCTCGGCCTTGGTTATGCATTCTTTCTCCACCGTCTACTTCTCCACTGTGTTCATCATCTTGGTCATGGCCGAGCATGTGGCCCAAGTCCTTCTTCCAGTGGCTGTGCGTATTGTGGCGGCGATTGTTGTTGTGTTGTTGATACATCAAGTCCTGTCGAAATTTGGCTCGCCGCTCATCGATGCTAACTGCATGCCGGATGACTCTGGCACTACTACGCGCCGTATATGGAAACTTGCTTCGCTGCATCCACGCTGTCTCAAACCGAGGCACAGAGTTGACGGTATCGAACAGACCCAGGAACCGAATTCTGCCCACTGGTCGCGAAAAAGTCTCACGGAAGCCTTTCATGAAGTGGTACATCTCATGCTTCTTCTTCTCGTCTTCTTCGGCAAGCTTCTCATCTTTGTCACCACCGCGGCGACTCTGCCAGTTGGAGAATGCCTTCCAGGCGAAGGAAACCATTTCTTCGTTACCGTGAGACAAGAGACCGATGTAGTCAAGCATCTCAGCCAAAAAGCGGGCAATGTACGAGCCGCGACTGAAGCCAAACATGTAAATGTCATCCCCAGGATTGTAAAAACGCATGAGGAAACGATAGCCACCAACGACATGTTGGTCAAAGGACGAACCAACTGCCGAGTCTTTGGCTTTTTGATACCATGACCGAATACGCCCTTTCAGACTAGTGTGTGAAAGTGAGGAGGACACGATGTACGTGCCAATACCGGCNTGGCGAATATAGAGNNNGTCTTGCTCATGTTTGAACATNNNTTCATGGCGGCTCTGGCGCGAGCGCGCACGCGTCGCCAAACACTTACGCTGGTAGTAGTGATACTGATCATCTGCATTGCGATCAAGCATCCGGAAGATCTTGAGAATGTTGCTGTCGCTATCATCGCCGTGGAATTTGTTACCCGTGCCGTCGAAACAAAGAATCAGCTTCCTCGGGGCTCTATTCTGTGGCGTCGGACTGGCTGGACGTTCCATGATGGCTGCCGTGATGTAGTCTAAGCTCGAACGGCTCTTTGGGTGTTCGGCCGAACTTGGATCTAGCATGCTCCCAGAAGCCATGGCCAGTTATATGTGGGCTCTTTAAAATCAATCTGACCAAATTGGCAATGTGGATGATGAGGCGGAGCCAGGGGATTTGCCAGTGTGCCTGATCAATTAACGAGAAAAGCTAGGCACTGGAAATAACCATAAGCACGAGAGGGGCGCCCGCGGCTTATTATTAGTACTTTTGGGATCATGAGCGTGGCTCATCTTGGACGGTTCATACACATGACTCTGCAGCTCGTTCTCCGTCTTGAATTCTCGTCTCGCATTAGCCTTGGACTCTCCCCGAACACAACTTCTTCTGTCCATCTCGACCGTGTGGAGCATCTGTGAGGGAGGCTGAACTCCAGCCGGCTGAAGGGCGCTGATCTATTCTTTCTTGAGATGGAGGAGCTGCACGTCTCTCAAATGCCGGGGACTAGCGACCAATGGGGGAGACGGCAGAAGACCCCTTTACTCAGGGATTGGCGGGACACCTTGAGATTCAAGACATTGCGCATGAGAGCGGGGAAAGGTCGCAGAAGAGCACATGCATGTCTCAGTGCTGCTGTGAAGGCGAGCCAGTGAGCGACGATGGGCTTCGGTGTTGATAACGCGGGTAACTCGTCCGCCGAGATTATTCGGCCAGTCACATGCGGAGGATTTGGAATAAATGCGGACATCTCACATCTCTTGCTGCGGCTGAGGTCGGACCGCAGATTCAAGGAAGGTCTGTTATGTACGGTTGTCCAGCCGCACGACGCCATCGAGAGCATGTTTTTCAAGCCCGTTGTCTCGTCCATTGGTGCTATTTGCTGCCTGGTTTCCCGTGTGGAACGGCACACTGTCTCTCTCTATCCTTGCTGCCGGCCGCCTTCCGTGATCATTACGGGAAGATTTTTGACGTGAGCTATTGTGCAACACATGTTCCGGAAGCTGTGCTACTGTCGTCTAACGTCTTTCTCCTCACGATAAGAAGGAGACGAAAACGAAGCGCTTGGCAGGTGATATGAAGTTGAATCGTACAAGCACAAGCACAAGAACAAGCAGTCCGCGTTAACAGGGCGATATCGAGCTTCAAGATGCCCTTTTTGCGGAAAAGGCCCAAGTTATGCTCGGGGCTCCGCAACGGGCCGTGCCTAGAACTCTTTGGGCGCAAGAGTAATTTCAATGCAGCCAAGGTTTGTTCTCAATAGGTTAGCTGCAGATTTGACTAATTGACTCTCCACCCCTGTTGGATCTGTCACTTTACGCCATTCGTTCTGGTTCTGGGCTTTTGATGCGGTGTGTTGATCTCGATTCCCTTGGCTGGGCTGTCGATCGCCTAGCTGAATCCTTTGAGTCGACATACAGCAGCATTACGAGAGAGATTCACCTTTGAGGAGTGCTAAAGGGAATCTAGGAGAGGTGTGTGTATGGTGTGTGTTAGTGTGTGGCGGATAAGACACTCCCAACTTGCCGGATCTCAATCCAGATGGGAGAATCGGCACGGTGACTGGGAACTTTGTATCTGTCCAAACAGCGCTGCTCCGTTACGACTGGACGGCTGAAAAGTAGCTGCACCTCCATCCCTCTCCGGTGCAGAGTTGTAATCCATGTACGAGTACAGTAGCGTGCGTGGAGAGAATATTTGCAGGACAAAACAGCAGATTTTGCTTATACCGACTGCTACGCTGATACTACAACGAGTCATATGTACATCCAAGGCATGCAGGACATGCCGCCGGCCTTGATCGATTGCATCACCAAAACGCCAAATCCAAGACATTCCCGTCCAACACTTTCCTCTCTCGTCTTGGTGTTGTTGACGGATCGGGTTCATGTTGGTTTGCACCTCTCTTCTAATCTCACAGCTTGCTATCCTTCCAGACAGGCTTTCTCTTCTCGACAAAGGCCCGCACGCCTTCCGTCATGTTGGCTCCGCCGTCCATCTTGGTGTAGATCTCCGTCAGAATGCGGTCGGTGGCATCCTTGGGGTTCTCCGCCTCCCAGCCGCTGAGTAGACCCTGACGGGCCACGATGATGGAGTCTGGAGAGTTGTTGGCCAGCTCAATGGCCCATTGAAGGGCCTCGCCGACGACATCACTTCCGCGGGCAATGACGTGGTTGACCAGCCCCCAGCGAAGTATCTCGTCGGCCTTGTAGATCCTGCCGAGCAGAGCCATCTCGGAAGCGCGCTGCATACCGACAGAGCGGATGAGGCGAGGCAGCGCCCCCTGGATGGGCACGACGCCGCGAGCCACCTCGGGAAGGGCGAAGCGCGCATCGACGGACGCGATGACCATGTCGACGTTGAGAATCATCTCCATGCCGCCGCCCAGGCACAGGCCGTTGACGGCGGCGATGATGGGCTTCTTGCCCTGGCGGTTGCTGAGCCCGCCAAAGCCGGCCTCGGGCGCCTTCTTGGACGGCTCGTCGGGGTTGGCGTTGCGCTCGTTCCACTCCTTGAGGTCGGCGCCCGCGCAAAAGGCCCGCCCCATGCCGGTGATGACGGCGCACCGCAGCGCCGGCTCGGCGTCGTACCACTTCCACAGGCGGTCGAGCTGGTAGTGCATGTCGTGGCGGATGCAGTTGAGCTGCTTGGGGCGGTTGATGGTGATGAGCAGGATGTGTGGCCGAGGCGCCGTGATGATGACGTCCTCGACCGCGGGCGGCGAGCTCATCATGGAGATGGCCATTGTTGCTTGCCTTAGACAATTAGACAAGGGGGCGAGCGAGGCTGACAGGGCAAAGCAAAGGACGGCATATGAGTGCCAGAACTTTGATACTGCGAGGGCGAGAGGTGACCGGCACCTAGATTACCACCTGTTGTGTCTCTCCGTGTCTTTGCTGCTTGGTCTCTCTCTCTCTCACTTTCTCTTCTCTGCCCCTATTTTCGCCTTGTCTCTCTTTCCCTAATCTCATTCAGCAAATGAAAAACAATGAGAAAGTCCTCAAAAGGCGGCAAAGCTGGTCATGGCCGCTGCAAACACGGCTCAGATAATTCACGTTCGAATGTATTTCGCCAGCGCGGTGAGTAGTTGGGCTCTCAAGGGGGGATTTTTGGCGGTAATCCGTCCGGCTGCTCCCAGCGAGTAAGAAAGAAGAGCACGAGTAATAAGCGGCTGTTTTTACGCGCCTTTGGAGCAAGGCCGTGTGGGGCGCTGAAGTCCCCAGCCTCGGCTCTCGGAGGAGCTCCTCATTTTTTTCTGGGGAGAGCTGAGCTTACCCTTTTGTGATGATAAGATGTGGTTGGTGAGTGTTACTGACGAATGGTTGATTTGAGTATGGATTGATTAATGATAATAATGATGTGGTATCACGAATAGCAAGATGCAAAACACATAATCCTCGTCGGTTCCCCGAAAAATTGACCATTGTTTATTTACATAACAGAGAAATCCTACACGAATTTTCAAAGCCCGGGGTCTGTTCTCCCAAAACACCCTAGTTGTACATACAAGATGGATTTTTTTCCCGTTCCTATTTCACATCTCCCATATTTGCATCTTCTACCTGAAAAGGAAAAAAACAAAAAGTGGCCTCGTAATGGCGCCCTGCATCTTCCCTATACTAGAAGATTCACAGGACGCCAAAAAGAAAGCAACAGATTAATGCAGAGTAGTAGCTCGTAAAATCCCCCAATCCCATGTCTTTGTTGTGATGTCCCTGTTTACGCCGGCAAGCCTCGCTTCTCGCACTCGGTGAAGAAGATGAGCATACGCCAAAGCTTCTTGACCAGGTCCTCTGCTTCATCGTCCAGGGC
>JARWZN010000006.1:4119057-4161016 GCA_030015385.1 Trichoderma sp. BMH-0061
AATGATTAGTTCTCCGCAACAATTTCTCCGAGTAGATATAAAAGGAACAGAAATAGGAATGGCTTCGAAAAGAAAAAAGACNNNCCCCCCGAGCTCCTCCACCAAGGCACCAGCCGTGCCATGCTTCCGCAGATGCTCCTCCACGGCCTCGACCAGCATCTCCTCCTGCACGCCGAGATACTCGACAATCTTCTTCTCCACAAACGGCCTCAACTTGTCCCGCACCACCGTGTCGTCCATAAAGTCCCATTTCACCTCCCACGCCCAGAGCCCGTCCTTCTCCGACGGAATCTCCTGCGCCAGGGCGCGCACCGCCTGCGAGATCTCCTCCTCCGTCATACCCGCCGCGCCAGAAGAAGCGTCCAGCTGGATGGGGATGAGCTGTCGCTTCGTGGACTCGACTTCCTCGTCGTCCAGGAGACCCTCCACTTCGGCAATCGTGCGTCGTTGAGGTGCTGCTCGTGAGGCTTGAGCCCGCTGTGCCGCCGCGCCAAGTGACAGTTTGAATGGCTGTGGTGCAGCTGCGGCGGCGGCAGCTTCGCGTTGCTCCATCTCCCGAGCCTGCTGGTCCAAGAAAGAATCCGCCATGCCACGCGCCTGTTCCAGCCTGGCCTGCTCGCGGTTCCGCTCCACCTTTTCGGCCTGTCGGTCGGCTTCATCTCTTGCCTCCTCTTCTGCCCGATCAGATTGTCGTTTTCTCGCCCAACCGCCGTGATCTCGGTAGTAGTTGTGCGTTTTGCGGGTAGCCTCTCGCTCATCGTCCCACGTCTTTTCTCTCTCCAGCTGCTCTTGTTTCCTTCGTTCGAGAGACTCAATGTCGTGCTTTTCTCGTTCCCGTTCTCGTTCCAACGCTGCCTGCCGTGATCGCTCTCGGTTGACCCATTTCCTCTCTGCTTCCGCATACATCTTGTCCTCTTCAGCTTTGCGCTCAGCCTCACGTCTCCTCCAGAGCTCGTCATCGCTTGCGTCGGTGTCCTCATCTTCGCGTCTCGTAGACCCATCTGCGTTGTTCACTCCTCCGTTGACAAAGGCCACTCGGTTCGGTCCATTTTGGCCCTTGGGTCCGGATGGGGCGTTTGGTACTGAGACTCCACGAGGGCCCAGCGGCACATTGTTCGAATTCCTCGGCGGTGAGGCCAGCCTTGACCGGGCTGCACCATTGCGGCGTCGTTCGTTCTCTTCCAGTTCCTCTTCTCGCTGGAGACGCTCCATATCCCGTTGGTTGCTGCGCTCACGGAATGCGGCAATCTCTCCTGCAACAACCTCTCGCATCTCAGGAGGGATATCTGCCAATTCGTCCTCTTGCGCCAAGGGGATGTTGACCACCTCAACGTTCTCCTCGGTTTCTGTATTCCCCATAGCAACATCGCCATTAACGTCGGCAGTCTCGACAACAGGGGGTAGNAATAACTCTCGAAGAACTGACTTGAGGGCTGCGCGAGCCTGCTCTATTCTCTGCTCCAGGGACGCATCGTCTCCCTTGTTCTCCTTGTACGTCTCCAGGTAGCTCAACGAGGTAGGGTCAACAACCACTTGCAGCTTGGTCTTTTCCACATCGTCAAAGCTGTCGTCGCCCGGCGGGTCGCTCGAGCTGGGCTGCTTCTTGATGGGGATTTGCACCTCTTCTTCGGTCAGGAGCTTGACGGCAGTTGCCACGGAATCAATGTCCTCGAACAGAGCGAAGCCAAACTTGGTTCCCTTTCGATCCTCTGACACGCTGTCGGACGGATCCCAGCGCTTCAGCTTGCCGACGGCTCCAAGAAGCTTCTTTGTGCCCTCGTCGCCACCCAGTCCCTCGGGAATCTGGTGAAGAAAGATGGTCCGCAGCTTCTCCTCGCTCGTCGGTGGAAGAAGCGTCTGCATCGTCTCCCTGGCTGCATTTCGCCCTTGCTCTGACCCCCTCTCCATACCAAGCCCAGCTCTTCCTCCCGATTGTGCTGGTCGGTCGTCGGATCTGCCGCCACCGGCTGAGGCTCCTGTGCCCAGTCGAATCACGGGGGCATTGAAGTTGATGTTCGGCATGTTGGTCGGGGCTTGGAAAGCAGGCAGACCACTTGGACGATTAGCTTGAGGCACGTTGGCTTGCTGGATGCCCGGCGGGGGCCATTCCCGGAGCGGGAGACATGCCTGGAGGAGGTCCTGAAGAAAGAAAGAAACGGTCAGCATCTTGTCAAGAGAACCTTTTGAAGCAGAGAGAGCATGCTTACCTAGCCCAGGAGGAGCCGCCATGCCTGGCGCCTGGCCCGGATAGCCATAGCCAGGAGGCGCGCCATAAGGATTGTGCGGTGCTGAAGCTCCGTTAGCGGATCTGTATCGTCCTCTGGACTGTCCACGGCCTTGAGTACCTCCGTAATGGTTGTAGGCCATGCTGACAAGGCTCTGCAGTTGAGAGCAGTGTCACGCTGGCGAGTTGAAGGTACGGATTCGTTTGTTTGCGTCAGATCAATGCTGGCACCTAGAAGAAAGAAAAAGGTCAAGCAGAATAGAGAGAGAGAGAAAGAAAAAGAGTCCCAGCAGTCAGCAGCTCTCGCAGAAGCAAATCTCCAGATGCAGCAGCCTCAAATTGCAGGGTTCTCGGCTTGCATTGAGACGTGACGACAGGCGCGATTGTTTCCGCAGAGCATCAACATGAAGGTCCTCTTCGTGACAAAATTCGTACTTCGTGCTGGTCTGAAAATGCCCAGCTTTTCGCAGGTTTTTTTTCCGTCGTGGTTGATATGCAGAGATGCGAATCGCGGCTTCACGGCTGGGATTCCTGGTTCTGAGAAGTGTACCCACTTTGCAGGTCANACCCGCATCAAAGTTGATCCGCCCGCAGCTTTTTGCAGCTGGAACGACTTTCAAGATGTGGGATATCGATATCTGCATGATTCAGGATTTGAGTTGAATTGCTGGAGCCATTGCGCCGGCATTGAGGATTGCAACAGCATGNNNGTCATTTCTAAAGGTTTGCTGAAANNNAGAATAATGTACNNNTTATGTCACAGGGCCGCAACCTCGAGATACGGCAGCATGATGCTGTCCAGAATCGCCGCTCCAGCGCAAGCCCGCGCCTTTTCCACATCACTCGCCGTCCGCTTCAATGCCTCCAGATCACTCTTTGATGACAGAAGAAACCCTCTAGTCGGCAACTTCGTCCCTCCCACACCGGCGTCAAAGCCCATCATCCCCCCAAAGGCTCAATCTAAACCAGCCTCAACCGATTTCGTCCCCCCTCCCCGCCTCCTCCTCCCGCCGAGTCAGAANTCAGCATCATCCTCAGCTGAGCAGCCAGCCGCTGAAAAATCAACCTCTTCTTCATTCCCCTACACGGCAGCCGACTCCTCCGCCCCCTTCAACTTCGACATTGCCGAAATCGTCGCCGCCCGCTCCGCCGCCTACGGCCAATCCCTCAACGTCGGCGACCCCCTCCTCCGGCCCAAGATCCGCACCGAGGCCGTCACGGGCCGCACCGTCTTCATCAAGGACCGCCTGTCGCCTACTTCGGCGCCTACTCCCGCCGTGGCCATTCGTGTCTTGGAGAGGATGTGCAGGGACCAAAAGGTGCGGAACAAGTACCACTCGCAAAAGTTCCATGAGAGGAAAGGTTTGAAGAAGAAGAGGTTGAGGAGTCAGCGGTGGAGGGCGAGGTTTAAGACGGGATTCAAGGCTGCTGTTAACAAGGTTTTGGAGTTGAAGAAGCAGGGCTGGTAAAATATGCCGTGTATGATGAGGGATTGACATGCTGTGAAAAATGGGCGAAAAGGGGGCTTAAAAGTATATTTGGAAAATGAACAAGTCTTCATGAGATAGATATACATGTACAATACGATAGATGGGATTGGCACGCCCTGACATGCAAATATATGAGGTGCTATTATGACAACAAGGAGACTTGAATCTATATTTGTGGCCAAGTCTATACTGTACTGTGTAATCGTTGCTTTCCATTCCCGAGATCTATTTGTAACTTCTATATACGCCCAAACGCTGAAAAGTGTAAGAAAAAAAGATAAAAAATCCACATCATCAGAGACAACATCAGTCTCCCCTCATGCTCACCCCGTTGTACTCTGGAATATCGGCCCATTCCTCTCTCGTTGGGCTTGGCTGCAAGCTCTGTCCAACCTTGGGTCGCGATCGGAAGACGGCCTCGACATCTTCCTCCTCGGCCAGCTGCTCCAACAGGAGCGTTGTTTCGTTGATTTCCTCCTCATCCACCCTTGGAAAGTAGCTGCCATCCTTTCGCGGGGGCATCTTGCCCCTCCTCAGAGACCTGCGCCGCTCCATCTGCGCCTTTTGCTGCGCCTTTTCAAAACCGGCCATGCTTCGACGAGTCCGGCTGGCAAGATCCTCGGAGTAATCTGGCTCCGCAGGCTTGGTGGTGACAGGTGTAATGGGAGTGGGCGGATCAAGCTCCTCATCCTCAAAACACAGAGATTTCTTACGACTCATTGAGAGTCGAGTGCGCTCAGCCAAGGAGAGAGTGTGTCGAGGCTTGGTGCGCTTCACGGGTGACGGAGTCAAGTTGTTTTTCCCGGGAGACGTAGAGCCATTCGCAAACTCCTTTGTGGGCGAAAGCCGGGGTGGGCTATTCGTTTTGTGTTTTGCGACAGGCTTTGGTTCTTCGGGTGACCGACGGCGCGTTGGGGTGTCATATCCTGAGGGCTTTCGCTGAGGAAGGATAGATGGAGGAGTCGCAAGCGGAGAATCGTCAATCTGAGTCAAGTCGTAGGTGCTTCGCCCAGGGAAGTTCTGGTTCGACGACCACACGGTATCCACGCCACCAGAGAGCTGTGAAAGGCTTGGTCGAGAGATGACCGGCCTCACAGCACGAGCGGGAGCAGTAAACTTGTCCTGCAGGGATGAAAATGATGTGACAGAGCTGTCTGCGCGAAAGGCGCTTTCAGCGTCCTCCAAGTCGCTAATCTCATCATCATCACCACCCTCAAACGATGAAGTGGAAAGGAGGCGGCGGTCACGGCGATCCTGCTTCACAGGGGTTCGCTTCCTGACGAGAGAGGCAATGTCGACCTCCTTGGTTGCGATTTTTCCCAGATCGTATTTCAGATCTGAAACCAGTGCAGCATAGTCATCCGACATTTGAGGCGCATGCTGAAACAGCGCAACTCTGGTTGACTTGTTCCTCCTCCCGGTGTGCAGATCCTGGTGAGCGGTGAAGCCGAGATCGATGCCCTTGGCTTTGGCGGCAGTGGCTCTGGGCTTGGCCGGCATGGGCCTGGTCTCGCCAAACGTGTTCCTACGAAAGGCATCCCACTTGCGGAGCCTGTCTCTTTGCATCTTGACCCGGTTGTCCAGCTGCTCCAAGAGGCCAACATCACTCTTGTCCAGTTCCTCAAGCCGGCCCTTCTGGGCTCTTCTCCAGACCCGGTCAAACTTGGTAGCCAGGAGACCACCGTGCTTTGGATCTCCGGACAAGAGAGTCTCCATCCAGGCCTCGCTGCCTGACCAATTGTGGTGCACAGTCCGCCGCATCTCAGCCCTGGCATTGTCAGAGACGGCTTGGCCACCGCCGTCCATCTCCTTCATCTCAAGGACTTCTCGTCTGCTGATGATATCATCTTCCTTCTCATCCATCACCACGGCAAAGTCCTTGAAGCGAACTCTAGCTAGCTCCTTGCGTTGCAGGAGCTGTCGGATAGAGGCCTTGTGGGCCATGGACAACGCAATCAGATGAGATTTCTCACTTAAGTAGCCCTTGTTCTCAAAGGCAAGCTCAATAGCGGGTGTGATGTAGCCGCGGCTTGCGGCAAGGCTGCCAGAAACCACCTTTTTCAGGACAGCAGTGGAAAAGAAGGCAAGGACTTCCTCTAGCCTCTCGCCCTTGCACTCATCCAGCATCGTCTTGCGGATGATGGTGTCCCGCCCGAGGTCGCCATTTTTCTTGGCTTGCTCGAGGGCCCTGACAAGAGCGGCGCGCAGGTTCACAGACTGGAGCTGGTCGACTGGTGGGTAGAATGGCTTCAGCTTCTGTGGGAGGGATGGAGTATTAGCCATGTCAAGTTCATCATGNNNCATCATCAGAGAGTGAGATCGTTTAGCAGTCAAGTAGAAGGAAGAAGAAGTAGTACGCACATTCGCTGCTTCGTCTGGATCCCAGATGACAAACAGCTGATACAAGGCCCATTCTACGCACTGTACTCGCCTCTTCTGGTCCTGCAGGGTGGTACCGGATGCCGCGAATGTCTCAGCCGAGATTTCGGGCCAGTCAGGGAGGTGGTCAAGATCCAGAAGCTTGATGTTGGTCAGGAACAGCGACAGAGAAGCCGGACCGACAACATTGAGGCCTGAGCCCGCATTGGACTCTGCAGGGGCGGCGCTGGGCGGGATCTCAAGTGTTTCTGCCTTTGGTCTCGCAAGGCTTCGCACAGGCCTGGCAAAGGCTGCGGCAGCAACAGCTACGGCGGCGGCGGCTCGAAGGGGTCTGCTGTTGGCAGACGAGGGCACGCGAGAGGTACGCGTCCGAGTATGGAGCTGGGTCTGCTGGACGACAGTCGCCATATCGGCACCCTCTTGCTGCCGCAAGTATGACGATGTTGATGCAGATGGACGACGCAAGCGAGAGATGTTTTGCGTTGTCTCTGCTGGTACTTGTGCTTGCGCTTGCGCTTGTGCTTCCGCTCCTTTCGGCTTGCCTTGATCTGGGGAAGACACTGACACAGGGGAGACGGCTTGAGCAGGCACTCGGGCTATGTTTTGTTTATGGGAGAGGGAGAGAGACTGCTCAGCAGGTCGGGAATCCAGCTTAGANNNGATGTTGGATGAGAGGGCGAGAGAGTGAGAGGGACTGGGGCACCCGAGAAGCGCGCAATTGGCCGTCACAGAAGCAGAAAACGCAGCAGCAGCATCAGCAGCATCGTCGTCGGGCTCGCAGTTGGGATTTCGCAAGTATCGCAAAGTACCAACGGAAGTCGGACGTGAGTGGCTGGCGGGAGAAGGTCGAGGTTGGAGGTTGTGGAGAGCTTTGGGTGTTGAAGCTGCGACAGAGGGGAGACGAACGGGCCATTCAGGTACAGCAGGGGGCCGNTGGGCGTGCCAGCAGACGCCAGCAGGCCACAGCGGGCTGGTCAGTGGGCGCTAGTGGGCTGTCAGTGGGTTGGCAGTGGATGCGGCCCGCCAACCAGCGCATCACAGGTGTCGGTGAGCGCTGCACAGTCCACTAGCTCCGGGGGTTTGGAGGGGGCAACCGCCCTGCGAGTATAAACTGGGCAGTGAGCTGTCCCGCATTACAGCATGGCTGGCCAGTGTGTTTATGAACACTTCACCTTACATGTACATATCGTGTAGTGTGCATGCAGATGGCCAATCAATGGCGGGTTGACGTGCTTTGCCTCCATGGAGCAGCTCGTATGTATGGGGGTGAATTGGCAGCGGGCATTGGCTTATGAAGGACACAGGTGATGTGTTTGTGGCAATGGGGGAGAGCATTTACTGAATGAAGAAGCGTTGATGACCATGACCGTGACATTGAATGATAATGACACAGCCGATGGATACAGTGCAGTGCATGTACATTAATAGCTTCAATTGATGTTCTGTCCAGATGTAGCTTTATGTACTTGGATGGGGATGCAGATGGAGATGGGGAATGAATATTGATGCCTATGTAGGTTGGTATCAAAAAGCAGCGATGGGGGCTGATTTCATTGGACAATCGATGGGAATCTTCAATAGAAATGGCTGGGGTCATCCCATAAGCACAAAAGCTATGTATTTTGTTGGCTCAATTGTTAGTGTTGGTACTTGGTAGCCTTAGTCATTCATCTCATCTTTACATGTAGATTCGATGCCTCAGCGCATCTGCTTTGCTGCCCTTGACGATCCGCCTCTCCCTCCTCCTTTTACCACTAACACCATCACCAGCATCAACACCATCACCATCACCACCAATGCCCAACAGATCAGGATCGTCAAACACAACTCCATCACCCGGATTGTCCAAAATGATACCGCCAATATCACCAACATCACCAACATCGCCAATTTCTCCATCGAACCCTCCAAAGTTATGCGTCGAGCACATGCCCAGCCCCGCCGCCGCCCTCAGCAGCTCCCCCGTCGCCGTACCTGGGCCCTGTCTTGAACGTCGCATTCACCGGCCCAAACAGGAACCACGCACTCATCGGCTGCGCCGTCACCTTGAAATCCTCCTGGCCCGGCGTCTCGCTAGAGGCCACCGCTAGTCTCTGGACCCCGACGTTGCCCGCCAGCAGATACGCCATCGAGTCCGTCCCCTGAACTGGGTAGTCCAGCATCTTGAGCGGCGCCTTTGCGTAGCCGACGGGCACGTCGTCCAGCTCCGTCGAAAAGTACGGGATGCCGTCGAGCACAAGCATGTCGTAGTCGTCCGACGGCTGGAACTCCTGCTCAGTCTGGCGCGAGATGCGCAGGTCGCCCTCGACGGTCCAGTGCAGGAACCCGGTAATCCACCCTGAGATGCTGTAGCCCGTAGGCCCAGCGCCGCACATGAACAGCCTCTGCGACCGGACAATGTTCTTCCAGAAGTCCTTGACCTTGTCGCTGTCCGGCTCGTCCCATGTGAGCACGAAGCGAGTCAAGATTGGCCGCAGCCGATCGGCATAGTCTGCCGGCTCCTCTCCCCACTCCGCGAGCCTGTCCAGCTTCCCGAGCAGCTTCACCCAGTCGTCTCTCTCTCCCAGCAGCGTCACCTCGGGAAGGCCACAGGTGATGCCCCCGCTGAACTCAAAGTAGTGTTGCATCAGGCCCATCATCAGGACGGTGGCTGTGAGGCCATCATTGTCGTCGCTCGTGGTGAAATTGGGCATGATCCAGTCGAGCAGCCAATCTGTCTTGACCCTCTGCTGAATCTCGCCTGCAAACGCCGCAATCACGTCACGCCACGAGAAGCGCCACACCTGGATCTCCTCTTTGCCCTCGTGATCGACAAACAGATGCCGAACATCTTCGGCATGCGCAGTCATGTAGAAGTTGAGCTGCGCCAGAATCTCGAACCATACCTCGTCCGGCCGGAAGACGAGGCTCTGGTGCTGGCCCCATGCTTCGATTGCGCCTCTCACGAGACTGTCTGACGATTGAAAGATTGTGCCATTGGCAAAGGCGCTGTCGTCGTCCGAGCCGAAATCGGCAAAGGACGACATGAGCAGCTCCGGCGAGTATGGCGTGGCTGGCGGGAACTCTTCCGGGCAGCTCTGCCGAAGGAGCTCCGACGCAGATGTCACCGTGCCGGCGGTTGACAGCGGGAGTGGGTCGACATCGGGATCGACAGGGACTGTGATGGCAGCCGAGGCGAAGGGCCCGTGGCCGCAAAGGCCGGAGAGGAGTAGTATTGGAAGCAGCATGGTGTTTCCAGAGGTAATGTACCTCTACTTCTTCGTGCCAGGGGGAGTGAGGCCAAAGAGCTCCAGAACGAGCGCGCCAAAATAGTATACAAGCTTGACCAGAAGCAGAGAAAAGTGAGGCTGCTGATGCTGATGGCTTCATGCATGCACGTACGCAGGGCAATCCCTACGAAACTAACTTCTTCTTATGCAACTCATCACTGATAGTAAAAGGGGGCTTATTCGAGCAGCCCGAGAGCCTCTTGCCTCCCAGCTGGCACACCCGCGATCAACATTCCTCGGCTCCCTCAGAGTCAGTCAAATCGAATCACGAGGCTACGATATTGGGTAAGAGCAGATCTACATGTTGCACCGTCCCGAAACAAATCGTCCCCGACTCGGTCCACGTCCCTGTAGATCCCATCCGTCACGTTGGCAGAAAATTGAGAGACAGTCTCAGAGGCATTTACCCCATCCCCAGCAATCTTGTGGCATTTACGCCTAGTCACGTAATAGAGTGCACCACATGATGTTCTGTGCCAGCCTCTTTTTGCTCCGTACAGCCATTCAGACGTACGCATAGTCATTCACAGACATTCCCCTGCATTTCGAGTGCAGCACTCGATTGGCCAAGTGCAGCCTCGGTTGGCCAATCTCGCTGGAAGACAGATCCCGTGGCCTGATGATGACTGAATTCTCGAGCTGTAGCTGTCCCTTGCATATAAATCCTTCCTGCCAACACTTTACGTCGAGCTTGCATCCCGTAGAATCCTCTTGATTTCAAGCCACAGCATGCCACGTAGAAGTCTAGCCCTTTTTTACGTATCAAAGTAGTCGTAACTTATTACACAATCTGTATCGACTAATATAAAAATAATAATATCCGCACACCGCCTCGAGTAAGGCGAGTCAATTAATCTGCAAGACACCAAAGATAAGACATAGTTACCTCCAGCAAACGTCCAATTGGGCCCAGAACCCCGTCAGACGAAAATCAACTGCATGGCACTATCGTCAATTCCGTAGGATTCTCTGCTTATTAGACGTTTTCTTGTAAAAGGGGGACCAGCAGCCGAGTTGAACCATCGGCATGCAAGTATTTTGCCACATTTTGCTTCGTGTCTCACCTCACCTCATTCTCGGAGCAGTCCGGTCCGGGGTTGGGCACTCTTAAAGCCGGCTCAGGCTCAGCCTTGGTCTCACCACATATGTCTCGCTATTCAAAAAAGATAGTAGTAATTCCAAGACAAAAAAAAAGAGACGAGAGAAAGTAAGGCTTTTTGGCCCACTAAGGAAAACGAGACCCAATCAGCCGGCCACACATCGTGCCCTTCCTATTCCGGCAATCCCAGGGATACAAGGGCATTGAAACTACCAACAAGGGCATTGAAACTACTTCCGTAGGGTGGTGTGCTGTTATGGCATGCTTTAGCGTATGTGTGTGTGTGTGACACAAGGAGGGTTTAGTTGCCGAAGGGGGGAGAGGATCTGGAAGTTTTGACGGCTGGGGGATTGGAGAATTCCCGTTGGAGAAGACAGACCGTTTTAGACGGGGTGGCTGCATTACGTTTTTTGGGTTTGGTGCTGGGATGGGAAAGGTAATGTTGAGATCATGGTGACCTCATTTTGCGTGTGTCATCTGTCAAAGAAGAAATCTAGTAGCTTTAGATAGATGGAAACATGTGAATATGGTGGAGAAAAGGTTGGATCAAGTCTGTTTTTTTCATTGATGTTGGTATCGTATCTTGATTCGTAATGCTATCAATCAATCTATGGACTGAAGTTTCCCATGCCGAGCAGATGAAAATGCTGGCTAATGCCCAAATTCCCTAGCAGACAAGAACAAAGAAAAGAAAAAAGTAAAAATAAGAAAGATTAGATGATCATCTAATATACCGGATCCCAGCGCCTTGCAGTTCATTCATTGCATTGATAAAACAAGCTGAAGAAGTGAAGTTATAAAGCAAAAAAAGGCACGCGCGCATAATCAGATCGTAAAAGTAAAACCCTAAAACACCCACTCATCGCCGTGAATGAATGCTGTGTGTATCAAAGAAAGGAAGAAGAGCTCTAAGAAAAAGCAACTTTTACTCTTCGCTGTCGGCCTGGACACGCTTGACAATGTCGACCAGCTGAGGATAAATCTTCTCCGTGGCCTGGATGCCGCAGACCTTGGCAACAACATCCTCGGGCGTGTTCTCAGACATGATGGTGCTCAGCTCCTTGGACTCGTCGTCGCCCTCGACGTCCTGGAAGCGGAACGTCATCTCGATGGCGTCGAGGAGGTACTTGATGGGCATGTTGTTCTCGGCAGCCTCGGCAGCAGGACCAACAAAGCGCTCCTTGCGCGACAGCTTGCGCAGGGGAGCGCGACCAACTCGCTCGACGGCGTCTTCCAGGTGAGGGTTGCCGATGCGCTTGATGATCTTGTTCATGTAGGCCAGCTGGGCCTCCTCGTCTATGTTGTGCTTGGCGACGAGCAGGTTCTTGGTCTCGGTCAGGGCGCCGCGGACCTCGGCCATGATCTGCTTGTCCTGGAGGGCGTCGAAGACGGTGCGCTTGCGGCGGTTGTAGCCGTGGTAGGCGGCGGTGGCGTGGCCGGTGTTGACGGTGTACAGCTTGCGCTCGATGAAGGGCGCCAGGTTGTCGACCCAGTTGATGCCCTCAATAGAAGGAATACCAACGTCCTCAAAGGGAGTCTTGTCGACGACCCATTCGAAGAACTTCTCCAGCGTCACGTCGAGGCCGGCGTTGGGGTCCTGGGCGGGGACGATGCGGTCAATGGCGGAGTTTGCATAGCGAGCGCGCATGTGGTGAGACTCGAGACGCTCCGGGTCGGTGTTTCTAGCGTCCTTGATGAAGCCGGCGAGAGTGTCGGTGGCTCCAATTGCGTTCTCGCAGGCGATAACATGAAGAGGGTTCTCGTCTGCGCGGCGGTCGATGCCCTTTGCGATGACGGGGGCGATGAACTTGAGGATGTTGGGGCCGACGGAGCAGGTGACGACGTCGGCGGTGCGGATCTCCTCGATCAGGTCCTCCTCGTGGGTGCGGGAGTTGATGGCGCGGTAGTTTGTGATTGTGTTTTCTGAGGTGCCCTCGGAGCCGACTTCAATGACTCTGTAGGAGGGGTGNGCGTTGATCTTGTCAATCAGGTCGCCGTTGACATCGGCGAAGACGACTTCGTAGCCGGAGTTGTGGAGGAAGCAAGCAACAAAGCCACGGCCTGTTATAAGATGNNNGTTATTTGTGGTGTTGATAGTAGTTGTAGTGATGGACATACCAATGTTGCCAGCACCAAAGTGAACTGCCTTTTTACCCATGACAGCCATGATTGCGGTTTGTTTATAAGAGTATGGATAAGAAGAGAATAAGAGAATAGAGAGTAATAGTGATAGTGGAGAGGAGAGGTGTTGTTGGAAACGGTAGACCGTTTTAGATGGAAGAAGGATAAAGTGGATGGTTGCTGAAGCTGATGATGAGGAGAGGGGACTAAGATCTAACAAGAGGCGCGGGAATCGCAACCTTTATAATTCTTTGCAGAATCGAGTCGGCAAAACTCTCGAGTCCACGAGAAGGAGAAAAGGCAAGCATCCAACTAGAGGGAACTAGGAAGAATAGCAGGTAGCATGTAGACGTACTGTAGCATGTAGGGGGTGTGGGCGAACCGATGACGATGGCGCCTCAATCGGGGCGGAAGTGAAGCTGATCGACCATCGTCAGAGCAAGGGGGGTGGATTAGTGACAACGTCAAGTATCCGTACATTACATTACGATTACATTGGATCAATCCATATGGATACTATCACATCAGATACAGTACAGCTCCACAACGGGGGAGGGGAGAACTTGATCCATCCATTCAATCAACCAATTCTCATGCAAGCAAATGTCGAGTAGAGAGGTACTGTACATCAATACGTATCTGTTGCGTTGTTTCGTGAGAAAATATACGGGGAATGGCGCAGGTACAGATACCAGGCACCTTGTCCGTTTGAATTCCATTGTCATTCACGTTACGCCAAAATTGCCTCCCGAAAGGCCTTCAGGTTCCGTTAGCTTCTACAAAGATAGGCCAGTAGCACGTAGGAACCGTCTAAACCGGAGGCTCTGGCCATCCCTGGTCGGTACTGGTACTTTGTCGGGAGATATGTCGCCTTGACTGGCCAATCATGTCTCACCTTGGCTGACGCCTGGCGCAGTTCAACAGCCCGTGGCGCCGAGTTAAGTGGGGTCCAGTGACTCTCGTTTACGTGTTACGGTACATGTGCCTTGTTGTAACGCTGGTATCTTTCCACGACTGACGTCTTGGCTTGTAGCGGTACCTCGCTGTGGAAGCCCGTACCTTGCACGAACTGCGCTAGCTGGGCGAGGAACGCACCTGAAACTCTGCTGCATTTGCTGCACTGCCTGTACCTGTACTTTGCTCTACTGTAGAATCGTGCTGTTTTCACATGTTGCCCATGGATCCGATTCATTCAACTCAGCCATATCGTCGTATGTAATTCAGCCCTTGCCTCATCTCATCTCCATTCTTTACCTTTTCATTGCTCAACTCATTTCTTTCTCTCCTGTTCACAGGGTCTTGTGAGTAATGCGTGGCATGTTTGCTCATCTCCTTTTTCCAATGCACGCCGACATCATTTTTGCAACGGTCGACTGTTGCTGTGCCACATCAGACTGCAGCAGTACAGCCAGAAAAAAAAACACGTTGGAACCTGACAGCATCATCATGACTTGACCCCCATTTCCGTTTCCAAAATAATGCCGTCAGACCTGGGGCCCAACTTGTAAAGGAACCACAAACCGTTTCTTCCCTGCTTTTGCTTCTGCTCCCCCATCAGCAGCACCGTCTTCGCCTCAACTTGCTCTTCCATTCGACGGGCTTTAGGGGGCTGCCCCATCGCTCTAAAACAGTCGCCAGTGGCACGCCAAACAAGAACCAAGAATTCCTGCAGGTTTGCGCCTTTTGTGGCCCACCGCCAGACTAACGTCATCCGGCCGTCGTTTTTTCACGATAACGGGCTGCTGGAACTGAACTCGAGGCTCCCACAGGCTGGCTGCTAGAGGGCCTAGTTGGCTAGAGGGAACCCAGGGGGCCACTGAGGCGCCTGGGATGGTCGCTGGAGCGCCCCGCTGTGGGAAGGCGGATTTAGTGCTGAAGCAAAGCCCAGCGCCAGCCCACTGCAGTGACATCAGAGACGCTTTGCTGGTTTGGCCTTGAGGTTTTCACGATGCAACGCGATACAAGCCAGCACAAGCACGATGCGATACACGATGCGATCCAATGCGATGCGATGCAGCCGCTACGGAAGTAAGAACTGAACCCTGCGTCACGCCCGCTTGCTTGCGAAAAGGGGGTTGCTGAACCCTTTACTGTCAGCACGGCTTATCGACACCTCCTGATATCATCAACTATCATCCATCCTGACCCGCGAGCCTCGTGTCGTGTCGACGGACAGCACGAGCCTTGGATGACTGACTTGACTTGTCAACCTTTTTCTTTCTCGTCCATCCCAAGTGCGGTTTCTAAGACAGACACTAACACTCGTCGACAATGGAATAGGTCGCAATCCATCCGCAGTCGAGTCGTGGCTTGCCTAGCCAGATGCCACACCTCCGGCATGCTATTTGCACATGCTTCCGACTTGACCCCTCGTCCAACATCACATCCTTGCCATTGCCCTCGACCTATCCTATCCTGAACTTTGACTCTATCCCTATTCCATCCTGACCCTGACCACCCCCCTTTGCCTGCCTGTCAACGCATAAACTCAGATGCCAGATACTCGTGCACACATCGGACATGTGTTCTTGTATCTACGATCGTCGCCCACAGGGGTCCCAGCACAATGACGTATGTTGGGGATGGCCTCCACTTTGACCCGTGCTGCCAGCAACCACCACACAGCTGCAACTCGATGGCTGTGTTTCACATTCACGATGTGTAATGTTGTGTTTTCTGTCATCCAGCAGAAACAGGCTCTCGGGTTGAAATTGAGTTTGCTTCCCGTGGAGCCATCAACGTCAATGGCTGCTCTGCTCTGCTCTGCTCTCACCAGTCCAGTTTGGCTCCCGAGTCACAACTATCCGCAACGGCGCTGGCAGGCTTCATCTCCATGTCCCCCTTGCTTCGACGTGTTGTATCGTGTCGTCCATCTTTACACCGAAGACAACGAAAAGAAAGAGGTTTGCGTCGGCACTACACCAAGCATCCATCCGAAGCCATCATCTCGTACGACTCTTCTCATGCATATTCACGCACGCTTTCCCCCGTGGGACCCCTCAGCAACTTGATTGTCTCCGCTCCAACTCCTCCCTCTCGCGCCAATACACGCCGGCGGGGAAGCCTCTCGATGTCGATCTCTGCTTCTTTCTCTCTGTTGCTGGAGCACATGTCGATTCTCGTTCGCTGCACTACATGGCGCTTGTCAGCCCTTGCTCCCGCTTTGCTCTTCATGTAAGTTGACGTCGGGTTGCACTTCAACTTCAAGTTTTCCTCTCGTCAAGGCATGTCTTTAAAAAGACGAGCGTTGTCCGTCATGGGAAAACAGGTTATCAGCCGTACATACGCCCGTTGGCACCAAGACACATTGCAAACATGACAGAACCGTGCATGATGATGATGAGGACATTCGCTTCAAACCAGCTGTATGCCATCAACATACAGCTTGTCCATTCGTGATGCCTGCCCAAGTGAAATCAACTTGTCGGATACGTGTACATGAAACACGGTAGCCTCAGACTCGTGTACGAATACTTTGCATGAAATCTACACGAGCACACGCAGAGTCAGCGCCTATCAACGATGCCTATTGAGGTTATCCCACGCCGTGGATTTCCACATCAACCACTCACAGCCAAGCCACACACACGGCTATCGGATCCAGGCGCCAAGTCTCAGCCAGAAGACGGGCCGACACTTGGACGAGCATTTGCGCGCTTTTCCCGTCGGCACCAGCAACAGCAACAGCAACAGCAACAGCAGCCAAGCCAGGGGTGGCTCGGTTCGGTTCACGATGCCTCGTTTCGGCCTTCGTTTTCGCCCAGCCCCTGGAAGCTGATAACTGTCCATCGTAAGATAGGGCAAATGGTGAGATTCCGCTGCCAGCACTTTGTAAGAGTGCATCGTCAGAATAGCAGCCACGTTGCAGCTGCAGCAGAGCCCCTGACGGCAAATGAAAACGTGGTGCAAGGAGCTCACCGCAATACGCCACGGGCTTCTCTCTGCGCAGTCAAGTCGACTCTCTCTCTCTCTCTCTCTTTCGTCTGCCTCATGCAGATCAGCTCCCTCCGGCCTTGTTCGCCTGTCCCCGGAACGGCGGACCCAATTGGCATTGACGCTGCATTGTCGCGGGTCCACTGCGTTAGCAGGTACTTGCATCCTCCCCAACGTTACCTTGCGAATGCTTGGGACTTTTTATTAAACTCCACGGCTATTCCCCCGAGCTCCCAAAAGCAGCGCCTCCGCCGGCTCCGTAGGGGCGGATCCACCGCACCGCCGTAACAAACCGGCCAACCAGTTGAGCTCCGTGAGCCATTATGGAGCCACCGTTTCGTCTTGGCGGCATAATAGTGAGCATGGGAGGAAGCAGGCAAAGGGCAAAAAGGGCGCAAAAGCGGCAGAGACCGGGGTGGTTGCTTAGGCTGAGGCTTGGCTTGGCCCTTTCCATGCACTTACGAGATACGGAGTCCTCGTACAGGTACAGTACGGGACAGTTAGCCGTTTTGTTTCCATGCTTTGAAACCGTCGTGGACGGTGGCGGCTTTGGACTCAGCCCAACAAAGACGAGGCGAGGCAAACGGCATGACTCGGAATCCCCGACTGACCTCAAAGGCAAAACAGCAAAGCAAGTCGAGCAACGAGCACATGTCAGGTTACCTTGACGTCCTTGTCTCGTTTTCTTCCAACTGCTCTGCTGAATTGTCAGTCGTCTCACATCTCGGGGAGACTCAATACTGCATGCCCCCTATTGCTGAGCCATATAATTCGTTACGCAAGGGCACTAATATGATGTGTCAGTATATTGCCCGAGATAACGGCGAAACTTGCCATCCCGCCATCGAAAAATCCCACGATATCAGCGCGTCCGGATTATTATCGACCACCAAAGCTGCGCTGCGCTGTACGCCCGCCCATTTGCCACCCTTTCTTTTTTTGTCTATGCGGGTCTTTTTGCTGTGATATTTCGTTTTACTGCCACGCTGGTTTGATTTGATTTGACTGGCTGCATATACCGTGCAGACATGCATGCATGCATGTTGGTGGTGGTGCTTTTGGCTGCCTCTTCCTTTGTTCCTTTTCTGGGTCTTTTTGTTGATGCTCCTAGACTGAAGCAGAACCATTGACTGCGCCGCTCTGCAAGATAATCACGACTAGGTCCCTTCCAATTCGTCCAAATCATCACTGCCCGGTCTAAGTAACCGCGTTATCCCTAACGAAAGAAGCACCAGACGTTATATCACTCAACGCACGCCACTTTGTCCATGTCCATGTACGAGTACTAGCAGGCAAATGCCACAAGGCGTTTCACCACCATTAGCCTCTTTGTCCCTCTCAGCCCAGCTACCCCAAAGCCTCGTCCCGCGCATTGGACTGATTGAATTCCCACCTCGGTGCTTGCATGCCGAGCCCGTGGCTGCTCGAATAGGAAGTATGGGAACATTGACGGCCAACCAACTCGTTCGATTAGCAACAAACGCCCTCTCTTTTCACCCGAATGCTACATAGCACTCTTGTTGGTTTGTTTGTTCAAGAGACCAGATTTGAGCTCTCGCATTTTCAGCCGCCCATCCATTCATTCTGCTATTACCCATATGCTTATTCCCGGCCCGCGCTGTCAATAACCACTCAAACCACCGCAAATACAACCCAACCCTCCCTCCTCTTTATCGACTTGACTTGCATCCAGCCATCAACAAACCCCATATGACCTTCCCCATGTGTGCATGTGCGTGCATCCCTGCGCCCCCGGAAAATAATCTCAAAGTGCAGTAAAGTGACATGTGCTGTTGCTGGGTCCCCGTCTCTTTTACTAGTTCGCTTGTGGGGACGCGTGCCGGAAGAAAACGTGGGAGGGTAGCTTGAGGGCTAAATGGCAGACACCAACCACATGCTAGTCGGAGAAGGAGATGTAGAAGTAGAGGTACTAAATCGATTCCTTTCGCCCAGATACGGAGAGGGTAGAGTATTATCTGCATCATAGGCAGCTTAGATGAGAGCTAATGCATGTAATGTAATGTAATGTAATGTAATGTAATGTAATGGAGGCAAGCCGGAATATCTCGAGGCACACATCACATCACAAACCTCGGGCGTGAGGAATGCATCATCACACACATACAGTACACTGCTTGCTTCACATGCTTCACATGCTAATCCATATGACAGATAGTACCGAGCACAGAGCTCACACACACACATCATCATCACCAATATCACATTTCAACAAGTGACTCCTGCTACCTCTTCACATCGTAGTTTCATCGTGCAAAAGGGCAAAAGGGAGAAAAGACTCATTGCTCGAGCCCGATTTATTTTCTTTTCATTAATTTCACAAGGCTTCCCTTCCCGCTCCCCCGTCATTTTCGCCATCCCATACCCTCCCTCCTTTTTCTCTGTATTTTCGGGGGATGTTTTTTGTTTCCTATTTCTTTTCTTACACCGTATTTAACTGTTTAGATCTTGGAGAACGACTTGAAGGCTCCAATGAGGCCGCCAGTCGAGGCATCGTGGCCCGAGCCGTTGCCGGGCTCGTCGAGCTCCTTGAGAATCTTCTTGGCCAGGACCTTGCCCAGCTCGACACCCCACTGGTCGAAGCTGTTGATGTCCCAGACGGCGCCCTCGACGAAAGTCAGGTGCTCGTAGTAGACGATGAGGGCACCCAGCTCAGCAGGGCCGATGACGTCGCCGACGAGGATGGATGTGGTCGGGCGGTTGCCGAGGAAGCGCTTGTGGGGGATGAGCTCCTCAGGGGTACCCTCGGCCCTCAGCTGGTCGTCCGTCTTGCCAACCATCAGAGCCTCAGCCTGAGCAAAGTAGTTGGAGGCAAGCATCTTCTGGTGCAGGTTGTCGTGGATGGGGTTGTGAGACTTGGCAGCCAGGATGAAGTCGGCGGGGATGAGCTTGGTGCCCTGGTGGACAAGCTGGAAGAAGGAGTGCTGGGCGTTGGTGCAGGGCTCACCAAACAGAATGGAGCCTGGTGAATTCATACGNNNGACNNNCACGATTTCTGACTTGTGCTTCGGGGATAGAGAGAACTTACCAGTGGTGTACTTGGCGCTGGATCCGTCAGAGGTAATGGCCTTGCCGTTGGACTCCATGGACAGCTGCTGGAGGTAGGCGGCGAATCGGTGGAGGTATTGGTCGAAACAAGGAATGAAAGTTAGTATCAATTCATCACAGGATCGAGTCCAAGAACTCTTCAGTGACATGTCAACNNNCGGAGCAACCAGGCGAGTCTGGGCCTGGAAAAAGTCGCCGTACCAGACGCCAAGCAGGCCACCAATGACGGGAATGTTCTCCCTCAAGGGAGTCTCGCGGAAGTGCTTGTCCATGGCGTGAGCACCAGCGAGGAACTTGTGGAAGTTGTCGTAGCCAACGTAGAGGGCAACGCTCAAGCCAATGGCACTCCAGACGGAGTAGCGGCCGCCAACCCAGCTCTCGAAGCCAAACATGTTGGCGCTGTCAATACCAAACTTGGTGACCTCGGCCTCGTTGGTGGACAGGGCAACAAAGTGCTTGGCAACATCTCCCTTGCCGCCAGTCTTTTCGATGAACCATGACTTGGCAGTGTTGGCGTTTGTGATGGTCTCTGCGGTGGTAAAGGTCTTGGAGGCAATGAGGAAGAGGGTGGTCTCGGGGTCAGAGGCCTTGAGAGCCTCGGCCATGTGAGTTCCGTCAATGTTGGAGACGAAGTGAAGGGTCATGTCGGGAGCGCCGTAGTGCTTGAGAGCCTCAGTCACCATGACGGGGCCGCTACAAAAGAGATTGGTTAGCAAGCATGTCTTGGCGATGAATTCGAAGCTNNNATTCGGCTCAGTNNNAGCNNNGGATACNNNCAGATCAGAGCCACCAATGCCAACGTTGATAATGTTGGTCAGCTTCTTGCCGGTGAAGCCAACCCACTCGCCGCTTCGGACCTTTTCAGAAAACTCCTTCATGTGTGCCAGGACGCCGTTGACACCAGTAGGGCCGTTCATGACATCCTGGCCCTCAACCTGCATCTCCCAGCCGCCAACGTTTCGCAGAGCAGTGTGGTAGACGGCACGGTTCTCAGTGAAGTTGATCTTGTCACCGCGGAACATGGCATCTCGCTTCCTCTCAACACCAGCCTGCTCGGCCAGCTTGACGAGCAGATCCAGAGTCTCATTGGTCAGGAAGTTCTTGCTAAAGTCGAAGAGAATGTCCGCTGAGCCGTCGGCCTTGAAGGTGCGGGAGAATTTGTTGAAGCGGTCGGCGTCAGAGGCAAAGGCCTCCTTGAGGACGAAGTTCTTGGCGACGTCGTCACGGTGAGCCTGGAGCTCCGACCAGGCGGGAAGAGTGTTTGCGGGGGCCATGTTTGGCAGAGATCTGATGAGGATTCAAGGAGGTTAATTAGCCAGTCTATAGAGAGTTGTGGCAGCTAATTGAGTTGAGTCGAGAGGGAGCAGTGATTCGGCAACTTCCGCTTGGCTTGGGCTGTGTTGCCTTGGAATTGGGCTTTGAGAAGACGCGAGGTCTGAAGGGATTGGAATAGAATGGGAATGGGGATGAAGATGAGGAGAAGTTCAGAGAGAAGAATGACAGCTCGGTAGAGAGGGGAGAAGCAGCATTTAAAAGGCCATAGGCTATGTAGCGTAAGTTCCCCTGGTGAGGTGAGGGTAGGCTATACGATCCGGTTCGAGTACCGTGGGATCGCAGCATATATTCCGGGCAACGCGGAAGCTGAGCAAGGCAGATGATGGATTTGATGGGGATGGTGGGGGTGGCGTCAGGAGCAAAAAAAGAGAGATGAAGCCGGGAATGACGACTTACCAGGGGAGGGAAGATGCTTGATTAGAGATTGATGAGTGATGAATTGGTGATGGATTGTGCAAATGATTCGCTGGATGGTTCGAAATGCCTCACGATAATGCGAGGATGGGAGAAGAAGGAAGAAGAAAGGAAGAAGCAGAAAATAGTAGTAGCACCAGACGAGACAACGAATGACTGTGGCGTCTGTCTGGCCTCTTTTTGCTGGAGGGGAACCTCAAGCTCAGCGCATTGATGGAGCTATCCAGGCGAAGCTGGCACGAGCTTTTGCGCCTGTTGCCCCTCACTAATGACCTCACTGAGAACCTTTTTGGAACTTGGCTGGCCAGTTGCCACGCTGCTTGGCGTGCTTTGGTAAGCAAGGTGCCCCGCTTACTGTTATGAACTCTGCAAATGGATTACCTCGAGATTTTTAACAATCAATCAGTCAGATTAGAGTCAGTCGGGCAGTTAATTAGGCACAGGTAGTCAAATCAGCACTTGCATGTGCTGCATTGTAGCCTGCTGATTCGATTCGACTCTCAGGAAGCCTGTCCACTGAGCAGTACATACTCTAGATGCATATACATGTTGTCTATTTCTCCGGTGGTACAAGAGGCTGGAACTACATTACATTAATACAGCTCAACCAACAAACTGCACTTACTCCAGGTACTTCAATCATGACAATTGAATTCATTCAAATGACTAGAACAAAAGGATATAATTACAAAAACTAGTACTGACAATACCATCAACAAGTCAAGTCTCATACACGCTTCATTCAACAACATCTTTGTAATAAAGCAGCTTGTATCGACCCTATTTTCCAATGATGCCTGCATCTCCCCAGTCAATCTGCCCCTGAGCTGAGTCCTCCAACAGTGCAAGTCGAGAGGAGTAAAAAAGTGTTGAAAAAGTAAAAAGAAGACAACTCCTGTCATGATTTCCTGCTAAACTCCATAACGTATGGTTCATCATGCATTGTTCAAGCCAAATATGGATCCCCTTTCCCGTGTCTGTCTGTCTGTGCGCTTCCATCGTGTAAAAGTCCAAAGACGCTCGTCGCTCTCTACGCTACGCACGCAGCACAACCAACGCTGTCGTCGTCCAACCACTCCCTTCAAGTCTTGCTTTCGCTCCAAATCATGCTTCTAGGTCTAGCCTCAACTCAAATTGGTATTCGCCGAAAATAATACATCATGTCCAAATGCTTAGGGGTTGTTAAGGCTGCCCACAAACGACGGATCTCTAAGACTGCCGCCGGCATCCCCGAGGCCTGCAATGGGGCGGTTGTAGCTAAATCCTTGGAATTGATCTTGCATCGTCTGTGACAGAAGCGGCCCGTCCACATATGAATCCTGGGGAGCCTCGCTGGTAAACTCCTGGTCGAAATTGGCCGTGTCCATGGCATCCGTCTGAAANNNCGAATTAGCATTGGAAGTTAANNNCACAAACTCAGAAATATTACTTACCACGCTGGGCTTGAACGTAGGCTCATATTTACGCTGCAAGAGTTTGTGCCAGTCAATGCCATGGAAAAACGGATGAGCCTTGATCTCGGATGAGCCATTAGCGCCAAGTCGCTTCTTCGGGTCTCTGTTAAGCAGGCTGGTCAAAAGGTCTCTGGCAGCCGGAGGCACCACGTCGCCGGGAGGGAAATTCAAAGGATCTGACAGAATCTTTCTGTACATCTCGTTTGTATTCTCATCGTAGAACGGAGGAAGTCCCGTCAACATTTCGTAGAGCAAAACACCCAAGGTCCACCAGTCGACTGTCTTGTTGTATCCTTGACCCAACAAGAGTTCAGGAGCGAGGTACTCGGGCGTGCCGCAAAACGTGTTGGTTCGGTCTTCATCCTTCATGTCTAGCTTGCACAAGCCAAAATCGCACAGTGCAATGTGGCCTTGATAGTCGAGCAAGATATTCTCCGGCTTCAGATCTCGGTAGATGACGCTAAAACCATGCAAGCATTCCAAAGCACAGAGAAGCTCAGCAGTGTAAAACCTCGACCTGTTAACATCGAAGCGGTGTTCTTTTTGCAAGTGATGGAAAAGTTCTCCTCCGTTGACAAAGGCAAGGACGAAATACAGCTTCTCGGGCGATTGGAAGCTAAACTTGAGAGGAACGATGAAGGGATTGTTTATCTGCGCCAGCACAGACCGTTCGGCCAACGTATGGGCGACTTCCGATCGGGAAATGATGTGCGCTTTTCGAATCGTCTTCAACGCATAAATTCGGTTGGTGTCCTTCTTGCGTACCTGCATCACCTTGCCAAAGCTGCCCTTGCCTACAACCTTTAGCAGTTCAAAGTCTTCAATCTTGAGCTTTCCAGCCCGTGTCTCGACAAACTCAACGCCAACCTTGATCTTGCCCGTGCCGTACTGGATGTCAACCCAGTCAACGCCAGCATGGCCTTCTCCCTTTTGGCGCTGAGCCTCGGCTGCCTTTTCGCGATCCTTCTTGCTTGCCTTGGAGTCCTCGGCCACATGTTGCCTCTCTTCAAATCGGGGGTTTATCCGGGCCACGCCAAGGAAGATGTCCTGGCTTCGTCCAGACCCGGGAGGGGCAGCAGGGTTCCGCATGTACAGATGGATCACCAGCTCCGTCACTCTGGAAACATCAAACTTGTATTGGGTATTTGAACCTGCCCACAGAGGGTTCTCGGGGTTTCCTTCGACCGAATTGACAAACACCTGCACCTTGTCGAAATCGATCAGCGCATAGGGCATATATTTGCCGGAAATGCGCCCATGGTTAGTGGGAATCGAGCCGAATCCGCCGCCGGAAGAGTGCGGTCTCGCTCCATTTGAGTCTGGACGGACAGAGCTGGACAAGGCGCTGCCCGAAGAGCGGGAGCTCTGGTGGCTGGACGAAAAAGCGCCTCGATGTTCCTCGGGAAGGGAGAAGCCCTTGCCTTCGTGGATGGTAACGACCAAGATACCGGGCTTCTTAATGACGGGCGCTTGCGTCAAGTCGTCTGCGGCGCCTACAGTGAGGTCAAGAGCAGTCAGTATCACCATNNNGAAGGCATCCGTCGCTGGTAGCTTACCAGTAGCGCTTTCGCTAGTCGGCGTGGTGGCGCCTGGGCTCGTCCCCTTTTCATCTCTGTCGGTGATGGTGGAAGTCGACGGCGACCGGGAAAACGCGCTCAGCGGGCCGAGATGCGTATCTTTGAGTTCTGCGCAAGGCCAGTTAGCCTCATTGCCGGCGGCAACGGGTTCCAAGAGTGTGTCGGACGACAAGAAGACATTGGGGACAATTGGAAAAGGAGAGACATACTCTTGGTCAGCTTCCACGACATGGTGACGGTTCCCGGTACGACCGCTCAACGGATAGCGATGCTAGAATGGAATGATGGAACAATGTGATGCAAGTTGGAAGACGGGAGGTGAAGGTGAAGGAACGGATCTGATAGATGATGGTCGGTAGAGAGGCTAATCCGGCCGACAGATAAGCAGCTGACGAGGTATCGAAAGGACCAGACGGGAAGCAGCCGCTTCTGATGCAGCAGGCCGGAGGCGATGTGACGGGCGTGTTTTGGCCTGTGGTTGCAGGGCCAATCAAACAACCCCGCAGACGTCGAACTCGAGGTGAGGATTGGATGAATCCACTTGGTTTGAGTGAGTGAGGGATGGCGGCTGGCTGGGGATGGAGATGCCCCTATTTTTTGTGGTTCAAGGCTAATATTAAGTGAGGTGAGGACTGCGAGTAATAATAGCCCGTCTGGTGTCTAACTCCGAAGAGACAGCGGTTGAGAACTGGATCAATACAGCCGTAAAACAGAATAACAACGGCACAGAGATACAGATGGATAATCAGGCTGCAAGTGAGGGGTGAAGTGGGTGGGAATAAAAGCAAAAGCCACTTCAGCCATGGATATATATTAACTGAAGGTAAATCCTTCCGCTGCAACAGGACGTCGACAATCAGGAGGAGGCGAAGCACTGCCTTGTACTTTACTCCGTAGTGCCTAGCGAATTGAGGAATCTGGGGCAGCAGGTCGCTTCCCGCAACCCGGTCCCTGAACCTGCTTGTAGCGGGAAAGTATCACAAAGACAGAGACTACAAAATGAATCCACATTCACACACAGATTAATAGCAGGAACACCATTTGTGTGGATCAGTTGTAGCTGTTCTGCGCGTATGGACAGTTACTCTCTTGTGTGTTTGAAATCTTGAAATTCCCTAGATTTTTATACCGGGCAGCTTTGCTGCTGTGCTGTAGCATTGTCATGTCGCTCCCTTGTACCTACAGTCTGCAGCGGGCGCTAGCGCTCACCGTTTAACGGGCACTGTGCATGCTGCAGGACGCTCGGTACAATGTCTGGCCTAGCGCTGTGCAACGGCTGATGATGCTGTTGGGCAAGTGATCGAGTCCTGCATCGCACAGTGCGTGCATTTGTAACGATTTGTAACGATTCGGTTGACCTTTCGGTGGGTTTTTTGCATTGGAGGCTCAAACCCGGTCCTTTTTTTCTTTTTTTTGGCTTTATTGTTTCGTGTCATGAAGCGGGAAAGGCTGGACCTGGTCGACGTTGCATTTAGGCTAGAGTGTAACACGATTCATTTGTCTCCATTGGGTTCGGACGAATTGGCCCATCAGGGCTGAAAGGTTTCATCTTTATCTTGACGGTGATTTGAGGAACAATTGATGGGATGAAAGGACGACTGACTTGCTGAGTGCCTGCAATCTACGACTACTACCAAGTAAGGCAGTACATCAATGATACCTCAGGTACGAGTACGAATAGGTCTTACAGCACCATGACCAAGCTGAAGATGATACGTCATGGAGGGATGAGCAGCCGTTCCTGGTTCCACACCCAATACACCATGGCGATGGCAAACCAAGATGCGCAGCCACGGACATGCGTAATGGGTGGGTGGGCAGCCAGTGGCTTGTGACTTGTGGTGCTTTTGCAATGAACTCTACGTACGTATGCCTTGGTGTTTTCCGTATATATATAAATATATATATATATATATATATTCCTTTCTTTTCTTAGTGTGTAGATGAGCAGCTGGAGGCTGAGTGTATGTTCCCCCTTTGGTGCGTTTATGGAGTATAAGGCCATGTACACGGACATGTATATTGTGGATATTGATGGCTGTTGGTGTTGAACACTAGCATGAGTGTCTCTGCATGTGACAGGCTCGAGCATCAAAGTAACTGCAGCCCCCGGTATCTGGTGTATCGAGCTTTGATGAGTAGTGCTGATTTAGATGAGATGAAACTTGTCTTGATGCATATGGACATATATCTTGTAATATTCTATCTATTGGTTATATGATGTCAGGAACACATCTTACTTAAACGACATAGCGTCAGATAATTGCAAGAATAGGTACCTATTGTATTCTAGATCAAATCGCAACAATATGCGCCTCTTTGAATAAAAACAATCCATATTATTCAGATCAAGTAACATCAATGAAATTCATGGTCATCATCATTGATCAAGCGCATCTTCCTCTTGACCATATATTCGTTGTCCCATGGCATGTTGTAACCATTCAACTCACCTACCCTACAATTTGAAGCTGTCAATCAAAAAAGTGCCAGATTTCCCCTTTTCCAGCTAAAGTGGGCTGGTCCAGCGACGCTGCAAAGGTACTTGCTCAGTAGCGCATCTTGGGCGCCACGTCACGCTGTTTGCTTGTACCTTTTATTGTCCTCCCCAGAACTAGCAGCACTGACCATTTATGCCTAACATATCAGGCTCCAATCTCTTCCTGGCTGACCACCTGGCAATATACCTGGCTCGTACCTCGATAGCGCCAGCAGGACACATTTTCGAGAAGCTGGTCAAGCCCAATTGAAAGCTGCCGTATCTGCTGCAAATCGACTCCCGACGACGACAACAAGCTCCAGAGACAGCAGACTCTGCCCGGCTCGTCCTCATCCAGCAATTGTTCCACCGCCTTCGACAATCTGCACGGCCTCGGCGTCATATGTGGGAGCTTGTCGACTTCGATTCACCCCGCGATCTCCTTCACCCGCATCCTCTGTTGACCGCGACCACGACTTTGCCCACAACTGCGAGACCGGAGCCTTAGAAGGACCAAACCGCAAACATGAGATTGGACGTCAAGGTCAGTTGCTAGCACATTGGGCCCTCACCCCGCCTTGCGACCAGCCTCTCTCTCCCCTTGTCCGCCTCGTAGGCTTGACACCGAGTCGCTGGCCCTCATCTGTCAAAACGACACCCACTGACGGAGCTTACCACATCGTTTCTACAACCGCGTTACTGACTATTGCTTTGTGACAATAGCGCCAGCTTTATGCCCGCAGCGAGCGAGTCAAGGGCATCGACTTCCACCCGCAGGAGCCATGGATCCTCACCACCCTATACAGCGGTATGTCACAACACCTGAGCTGCAACATTGAATCAAGTCGCCGCNNNTACAACTTTCTTCACGGCCATGTCAACATTTGGTCATACGAGACACAGCAAATCGTCAAGTCTTTCGAGCTTACAGATGTCCCCGTTCGAGCTGGTCGATTCGTTGCGCGAAAGAACTGGATCGTCTGCGGATCAGACGACTTCCAGCTGCGAGTCTACAACTACAACACCTCCGAAAAGATCACCTCCTTCGAGGCGCATCCCGACTACATCAGAGCCATCTGCGTACACCCCACGCTGCCATTTGTTCTTACCGCCTCCGATGATATGAGCATCAAGCTCTGGGACTGGGACAAGGGTTGGAAATGTGTCCAGGTCTTCGAGGGCCACAGCCACTATGTCATGGGACTCGCTATTAACCCCAAGGACACCAACACTTTTGCCTCGGCCTGCTTGGATCGAACCGTCAAGATTTGGAGCTTGGGATCGGGCACCGCCAACTTCACCCTCGAGGCCCATGAGACCAAGGGAGTCAACCATGTCGACTACTACCCCCACTCCGATAAGCCCTACCTCCTCACCACCTCCGACGACCGAACAGTCAAGATCTGGGACTACACCACCAAGTCCCTGATTGCCACTCTCGAGGGACACACCAACAACGTCTCCTTCGCCTGCTACCACCCAGAACTGCCAGTTATCATCTCTGGTTCCGAAGACGGCACCATCAAGCTATGGCACGCCAATACTTACAGACTGGAGCAGTCGCTGAGCTACAGCTTAGAAAGAGCTTGGTGTGCCTCTTACCAGAAGGGCAAGCAGGGTGTTGCCGTTGGATATGACGATGGTGCTGTCGTGATCAAGCTCGGACGCGAGGAGCCCGCCGTTTCTATGGACCCATCTGGCAAGCTGATCTGGGCCAAGCAAAACGAAGTCGTGTCCTCCATCATCAAGGGCGATGCCTCTGTCAAGGATAACGAACCCATTTCATTACCGACCAAGGATCTCGGAACTTGCGAAGTGTATACCCAGACGCTGATTCACTCACCGAATGGCCGATTCGTTGCCGTCTGCGGTGATGGTGAATACATCATCTACACAGCATTGGCCTGGAGGAACAAGGCCTTTGGTTCTGCCATGGACTTTGTGTGGGCCTCGAAGGAAAACAGCAACGACTTTGCCATCCGAGAGTCGGCCATGAGCGTCAAGATTTTCAAGAACTTTGTGGAGAAGAGCGGAGGTCTGGATGTTGGCTTCCAGGCCGATGGTCTTACAGGAGGTGTTCTCTTGGGTGTCACTGGCCAGGGTGGCGTCTCCTTTTTCGACTGGGCTACTGGTGGTCTTGTTCGCAGAATCGAGGTTGAGCCTAAGCAGGTCTACTGGTCAGAAAGCGGCGAGCTGGTAGCCATTGCCTGTGAAGATTCATTCTATGTCTTGCGCTTCTCCCGCGAGAACTACGTCGAGGCTGTACAGTCAGGCCAGGTTGAGGAAGATGGCGTTGAGTCTGCCTTTGAAGTTATCACCGATGTCAACGAGACGNNNGTATTGACGGGCTTCTCCGATTTATGCGTGAGCTCTTCTGATAACNNNTATTTTGAGTATAGCATTCGAACTGGTGAATGGGTTGGCGACTGCTTCATCTACACCAACAGCACAAACCGACTCAACTACCTGGTCGGCGACCAGACTTACACCATCTCTCACTTCGACAAGCCCATGTACGTCCTTGGCTACATCCAGAGAGACTCTCGCATCTACCTTGCCGATAAGGATGTCAACGTCACATCCTTCGCTCTGTCACAACCCGTCCTCGAGTACCAGACGCTTGTCCTGCGTGAGGATATGGAGACGGCCGCCGAGTTGCTACCAACTATCCCCGCTGATCAGCTGAACAAGGTTGCACGATTCTTGGAGGGTCAGGGACACAAGGATCTTGCTCTGGAAGTTGCAACTGATCCTGAGCACAAGTTTGAGTTGGCATTGGCCCTGAACCAACTCGCCATTGCTCTTGATCTCGCCCGACAGGCTGACGCCGAGCACAAGTGGAAGACTGTCGGAGATGCAGCCCTGACCGCCTGGGATGTTGGTTTGGCTGCTGAGTGCTTCACTCACGCCAAGGACCTTGGATCTCTTCTCCTTGTGTATTCATCAACAGGTGACAAGGAGGGCCTTGCGAAGTTGGTTGCTCAGGCCGAAGAGGCAAACGCCCACAACGTGGCATTCTCAGCATCCTGGTTAATAGGTGACATTGACCGATGCGTGGAAATCCTGACCAAGACTGGACGAGCAGTAGAGGCTACTCTATTTGCTCAGACGTATAAGCCTAGTCTGGCCACATCCGCGGCAAAGTCCTGGAAGGAGAGCCTGGAGAAGAACAAGAAGGGCAGGGTAGCCAAATTGATTGGTGTCCCGGATGACGATGCTGACCTGTTCCCCGAATGGGATGAGTGGCTAAACCTGGAAACCGAAGGTGGCGTTGCCGCCGATGTCGACTTGGCGACACCTGAAGAGGAGGCCAAGGAGGAAGAAGAGGAAGAGGAAAAGGACGAGGAAATGCAAGAGGCTCAGGAGGAGATTGAGGAGACGGAAGAGTAAAAGGCGCAATCGACAAATACTTAGATGGCGTAGAAGAGGGATTTACGTGAATATGATTCCATGTTTTTGTTGCGTCTCGCACTGCACCAAAACTTATAAAGAGCTACATGGTTGGGAGGTTGATTGTGGGGTAGTCGGTCTATTGTCTGGTTGAATAGGTATCTAAAACAGTTTCTAATACGTTGATTAATTTTTGAACTCTGTTAGCATCGAATGAGCTTGGGTAGAGGCCAAAGCGGAAGGCATTGAAGTGTGTGATCTGGGGAATCGAGTTTGCTGGTGACATGGCATCTGCCATTGAAGAAGGCCAATACACTGTGGACATTGTGGACATTAGTTGATGCGATAGAAAGGTGGAAGATGATTAGGAAACTATATAGCTACTGGGTAAGCTGCGATTACACAGTCCCGGCTTTATTGATTCATTCAAGCTGGGAGCTTGCCTCTATGATACATTCAGCTAAGCCGGGTATCTGCGTTACCAATGCAGAATACCGTTGAGAGGGAAAGTTCTAGAGTCTCAACTAACAATATTGGGTTAAGTATCACCAAAGAAGTGCCTCAATGCTTTTCTATCTATAAGGGGGCCTACCCAACTATTACAGCTTTACCGATCCTCTTAATCACAAATATAACTTCCACAATGGAATCTACAAGATACAGGTATATAATGTTATGAGTAATATTACCATAGTCTTCCTGTGACGATATAGAGGATGATAGCTCGTTAGGCGACTAACGGACTCATTTTTTATGGCTACAATCATGATTGCTGACCTTATTTAATCGTGTGGAACTTGTTAAACTGGGGATGGAATAAATTGCTTCTCAAGTCCATGTATGATTCCCATTTTTTGTCTAGACTTTGGCACTTAAATGTATTTTAGGTAGGTAGGTAGATACTGTCCTTAAATTACCTATGCATGGAGGAGCAAATCGTGTTTCATGCTCGTGAATCCTGCCTGGCACTCTGTGTCAATAACAAAGAATTCATTCGAGTTCAGATCTCGTATGTTTAGCTTCTGACCATGAGGATTTCATCCACAAGCGGCCAAACACGAGGATTGCACTCCGGGTCACCAAATCAAGATTCAAAACTTCTCAAATGTTGACAGCTGTCCATGCCATTGTTGGCTCATTTTTTATTAATTTATTAACTTATTAAAATAGTTACGCTGAAATTCCTTAACAAGCGGACCCATAATCATCAATAAGCTTGATTCAAGCATGATTCAATCTCGCCATGATGATTAACATGATAGAAATGTCTCGTTTCATTCTTTCGCAGCCCGAAATGCATTTATCAATAAAGTCGTTTACAGAATAGCAGCAATGCCGGCAGCGGCGAGAGCGGCGAGAGCCATGCCAGTCTCACGAGCGGCAACACCATTGGTAGACTGGGCCGCACCTCCAGCCGTCTTGGAGGCAGAACCAGCACCAGATTCAGTGGGAGCAGCAGAGGCAGTGTTGGGGCCAGAGCCAGAGCCAGAAGAATCACCACCAGCAGTGCAGACGTTGGCGATGCTAGTGTAGGAGCTGAGCACAGAGCAGTCCGAGGCAAGGGACGTAAGCTCGTCCTTGTGGCCGTTGAACCAGGAAACCACCTCGGAGCTGTAGGAGGAGTACTCGGCGCTGAGGCTGGACGGGAAGCTGACTTTGCAGGGGTCGGTCTGAGGGTTCTTGCTTAGGTCGGAGACGATCGCGGGGGANGGCGTGGGGATGGTCTTGACGAAGCTGAGGGCTTCGGAAGCGCATTTGCTGGGATCGGAGTCGCGGATCTCGTTGATGGGGGTTGCGCGGGGAGGNTTGAGTTCACGGCGGATGTGGGGGATGGCCATGAAGTCGATGGCGGCTGAGGCCGAGGCGACAAAGGTGAGGAGGAGGACGGCGTTGGAGTGCATCTTGAAGTGTTGGTTGTTGGTTGGGTATATTCTTTGGTGTTGGTTGAACGAAGATGGTATCAAGATATGAACAAGTGAGTGGTGTTGATGCTTGTATAAGTGCTTGGAGTGAGTGACTAGAACTGAACTGAAACGATTGTAGATCCTTCTTGTTTCATCGAGGGCATTGACGGTTTATATTCCTACTTGCACGACTATAAACCGTCATTATTAGACGCGGTTTATATGCCGTGTTAGCCTAGCTAAGCGTATATTGAGCGTATTGCACCAGCTCCAGACCCAGTTGTTGAAGCCACGCTCTCCCCCTAGTCTAGCCATCGTGCGGTAAGGTTGATCCTTTGTAATATCGCTTCCCTGCAACTTGTCCGGCAGCTGAAGTTGGGATTCACCTTAGCGCGACCTAGCAACCTAGCTCGGCCACTGCCTATTGAAGGAATAGAAAAAAAGGGGCACTTGGTCGGATCATGGCTAGGCTAGTTCTGGGGTCAGTCACAGATGGGGCTTAGTGGTGTGGTGATTTGGATGTTGAAGGAGGTTAGGCAAGGCGTTTTGAGAGTGATAGGTTGTGTAGTTTATTGCTTTTTGTGTGAAGATGCATGCATTTGGGTGTGAAGATGCAGAGTATTGCTATATGCTTATTGGTTGTTATTTGACGGTGTGAGAGAGAGAGACACACGGATTGAGGCTGAAATGGCTAGTATCAGACGCTGAAAAAGGCTTGTTTGCTGTCCGTCTTTGTCTGCCTCAGCTGAATGACTAAAAAGCCAAGCTGGGCGGTTTCTGGAGTAGCAGCGGTAGAAAACTAATTTAACATGCATGAATAGAAGCATCAAAGCTTGACCGATCCCTTCTTGACGCACCTCGGAGGGGAGTTGGGCCGCGACAGAGTAAGCATTGGAGCTGTCACTGACTCAAGATTATGAGGCTCAACTGTTTTTCTTCCAACTTTCTCTCGGTTCTCGCTGGCCATGTTATTTGACGGTGGGCTGAATGGAGGGATCGCCTGCGCCAAGTCTTGGGCCATTGCCAAATCGGGAAACAAGACGGATTAGGGCTGAGCTTGAGACTCTTGGCTCTTTTGAAGCCTGCTTCTATTTTCTGTCATGAGCGGAAGAGAGATTCAGCAGCTGACTGCTACTGGCAATGAAAGAGAATAATATCTTATGTGTATTGTACATGGGAGGCACTAATTGATCCAAATCCTGTATAATAATGAAATATTTTATGCTGCAAGCTTCACCGATGATACCCTCCACCACTCCATAGATGGTGGTATGTTTTCTCTCCACCAGTCAGATAGACCTCCTCTTTCTGCAATCATTCGTGGCGTTTCTCCCTCGCTGTTCACCGCTTCGGTATTTGCTCCGTATTCAGCGAGTGCTTTTATAGCTTTTGTACATTTGAAATATACCGCCTGATGCAATGGGGTATAACCATCATCGACGGCCACGTCAACGGCAGCACCAGCTTCGAGTAACTCTGGGACAAAGTCTTCCAAAGTCTCGTCCCCGGCTGCGAGATATAGCGGAGTTCTGCCGTCGTGACCAGCGACGTTTACATCCGCGCCATGCTTGATCAGCACTCGGAGACACTCTTTTCGCTGCTCCTCAAATGACATAAAGAGGGCGGGTGTTCTGCCTCTACCGTCTCTGGCTTCTATATTTGCACCCTTGTCGATAAGTAGCTTTAGGTTCGCTGGCTTGCCATATAGCGCTGCAATATGTAATGGAGTTTGGCCCTCTTCATTAATCTCATCAATTACGGCTCCCAGATTTATGAGACGTTGTATCATGGGATTACCATCAATCATAGTACACGCCGCATGAAGTGGTGTCCCTGCAGCCGTTTCCGCTCCCGCATGGATATCCGCCCCTCCCTTCAATAGATACTCAAAGATGGCAGAGTATCCCATTTGCGCGGCTGTGTGTAGCGCCGTGCTTCCAAGATGGATGAAGTTGACATTGGCACCTCTTGTTGTGAGTAACTTGACAGTGCTTTCCATCTGCTCTTGTACAGCATGGAGTAAGGGTGTTCTGCCGTCATCACTCAGGACTTCTATGTCAGCACCCGCATCGAGAAGAATCTCGGTGATACTGTCATAGCCTTTCCTACAGGCGACTTGAAGCGGCGTAAGGTCCCGGTAACCCCTGGCATTTACTTCGACCTGTGGCAACCTCAGGAGTTGTTGCACGAAAACTTTGTGACCGTATTCGACAGCAAGGTAAAGGGGTGCCTTTTTCTGACTGTCTATGGAGTTGGCGTAGTCTCCCAAATGATTGACTGCGGAAGAGAGTCCTCTCATCGCCGCTATATGAACGGCTGCTCGTCCATACTTATTTCGCCTTTTCTGACAGCCGCGTTTGCACAGAGTTTCGAAAATGTCAGCAGATCTATTCAAAGCTGCCTCGTGCAAGGCGGTGTTGCCATATCCGTCGGCAATGTCAATGTTGGCTCCGAATTCCAGCAACATTTCGACCATCTCTAAGTGGCCTGCCCTCGCTGCACAGTGAACCGGCGCTGTGCCCTCGCGGCCTTGCACATCAACCGAGGCGCCCTTTTCAAGAAGCAATTGGACAACTTGGGTGCTCGCCTTACCAGCACAGCAGCAGGCATAGTGCAGTGGTGTCCATCCACGGATATCGCGGGCGTTGATATCGACACCTTGCTCGATCCAGCGCCGCATCTTTTGAAGAAACTGCTCAGACCCGGCGGGATAGTTATTATTCTCATACCATCTCTCCCGATGATAGGTGAACGCCGCACAATAGTGGAGGAATGTCCTGTCAAAGATGTCTTTTTCTCTCGCGTCATCCTTGTCTGGTCTGCTGAGGTGTTGTCGGTCCATTTCTTTGTATACGTCGAAGGAATTGGAAATTATTGACTCGTGATCCTGAAGCAGAAAGAAGCGTTCAGCGCTAGGATAGCATTTTTGCCATCTACTGGTGTCTTGCAATTCGCACAATGAACCCAGATGATCCTGGAACTCTGCGTCGACATTTTCCATTGCCTTTGTCAGCATTACCTTTGTCAGCTCTTCTTCGAGGCGAGATTCGTATATTCCAGCCATTTCCCGTCTAACCATCTCTTGTAGTGTTTTTCGAAACGTTACCAACACAGCAACAGCCCTGATATAAGTAAAACTTCCAACCGCGAATGCAGTCAAGTGCTCGCAGAGCCGCAAATATACCTGACCCGCATCTGCCCACAAATGAAGTGCCTCGAGCGGCTCAGTATAATTCCGCACCATCTCGACAATACTGTCTACCTCAGGTAGTTTTCTTTGTATACTCAAAGGAGTAATAATGTTGATATGAGCATCGTGTGTGTTGCATAGGCCTGTGCTCTGAATAGCCGCGGCCAGTCTGGAGATGTCATCGTTCTCGAGACCTAAACGCCTCCATGAGTCTTTATTTTCCAACTTGGCTTGGGATGTTTTTATGTATGTTTTTCCTCCCACGGGCCGTTCTAGAGATTCCACCACGGCCCACATGAATGTCGAAAACATGTCTTTGGCGTACAGAATTTCCAACGAATCCAGGGATTGTATGCACAGTATGTCATTTGTATTCTCGCCTTCTCCTTCTGATATGCTGAAATTCCATTTCCCAGCCTGTGAGTTTTGATAATAAGGGTACGAAAGCTGTGGATGAGAACCAGTGACGACCTTGAGTTGTTGACGTGGATCAAACCCTACAACTCTCGATTCATCAAGTTCAAATTTGGTAGAACCTGGTACCATGCTTCCAAATGTATTGATCTGATGCTTCCCTGAATCGGTAGTCTGGTCAGCTTCAGCGGGAATATATACCGCTTCGCCTTTTAAAATTTCTGGCCCATCTGTAGGTATCCACCAATCGAGATGTCGTTGTAGTTGCATCGTATTCGGCCCAAGGATCCTTATTCCCATGTCGGGCATCTCCCCTTTCACCCGCAACCATTTGTCATCGTCCAAAGGGTTGCCGGATTTGTGAAAGGCCTTGGCCAATAACTGGGTCTCTTGTTGACTCTTAACGTAGAAGAGTCGTAGTGACAACGCTGCCTCGATTTCTCCTGCGTGTGCTTTCCATTTGCCGTCGGATTGTTTAACTACCCTGAATTTCAACTCTTGCTCGTTTAATGACGCAGCCTGAATCTTGTAGCCCCAAGAAAACTCTTCTAGGCCCAAGTTGTCATCCAATAGGTTCATAGTTGCTTCTATGGCCAAGCTGACTGCAATGGCTACTTGCGATACCGGTCCTCGCCAGTCTGCAAGTTTTGCAAGACTCTGGCGCATTGTGGTATAATCTTGAGCTTCGCAACTAAGTGGCTCTTTTGTTGTAGATTGATCATCCGATTTAGCGAGCTTATCTTGGTTGGTAGACGTACTCCGTCTACTCAAGGAGCTGGTATTCTCTTCCTCAGAAGATGCATCCAAATCATTGTACCAAGGCGCATTTCCAACAGTTCTTAAGGAATCCGCAAACCAGTCGAGTTCAAATCCTGGAAGAAGGCCACGGCAGAACATGGGCTTTGCGAGTCCGCGACGAATCCATGCTCTCAAGGCGGCCATTGTAAGGACCGCAATTAAAGAAGCCACAGAAACAGACCAATGCATTCCTCGGAATCCAATAAACTGAGCAACATATCCAACTAGGCTGATAACTGTACCCACCACCGTCGTGATTGTAAAGTCTTTCAAACCTTCTGAGCCTTGCCGTTGCTTTTCATCGGAATCTTTGCCATGATCGGCTCTGCTCGAAGTGATAATGTTTGGCTGGTCCTCTCCTGTATAGAGAGCAAAAGATTTAAACTCTTCGTCGCCGACAGTTTTTTCTTGTTGTAGCCATACCAGCCGGGCTCGCCAATGTTCTGCTGGTTGAAAGGTTTCTTCCATGGTGCTGCTTTCGACAACGTGAGAGCAAATGAACATGCCAATACTCAGGACCACCGAGCCAATAATGGTCATTGGAAAAGCGTAACTTGCAACGGCATGATCATCCTTTTGAAAGTGGGGTTTTAATTTCGAGTATTGTGCGATGAAGCTGCAGTATAAGATGAAGCCGACTTGTAAAAGTATACCGAAACACGCAGCGAGGTGTAGCTCGCCGCGACCAGAGTTTCTGTGCCGGTTGTGTGAAATATTTGGTACATCGTGTTTAAGATTTCTTATAATGACAACCTCGTCTGAATGAGTGTTGGACTTTTCTTTTATGCCATCTTCTGCGCTCACGCCCTGCCTATGAACACCAAACAGCGATCGCATTTTATCTGAAAAGGTTCTCTCGTTTCTCCGCACTAAACAAGTCAGAATATTGTANNNGTACGCAATCCAACGAATCTTACATCTTTTTATATAGAAGTATGGGTCGTTCTCTGCATCTTCTAAACTCATTATCTTGACTTTTGGGTTCTTAGGCAGCCCCGTCCGAGGCAGCAAACAAATGAACTCCCAAACAGGAGCTGATCCGGCGCAACGAACAACGTCTCTGCCGTTCCAGAGCTCACAGACCTCATTGGAGCTAGAAGACATGAGCTCTAGTTCGGCGGCTGCGAGATTCTCAGTTGCTCTCCCAATCAAGGCTTTGAGCCATGACGGACCCCGNACTCTAATCGCAGCGACGATGGTGGTGACGATGCCTAGAGGTGCCATTGAAAGGATAATGCAGTCGGAAATTCCCATCGCCTGGCTCAAAAATTGCATAGTGACACGTTCTCCAAAGAGGGCCAGCAGCCTGGAAGAGTAGATCGCATTAGTATTTATACACCAGTTAAGACACTGTTGTATGAGGATAGGTGAGATAGAGAGNNNTACGGGCCGNAGATCCGTGAACAAGTTATTGGAGAAATCGTCTCCATCGTCGGCTAAGACGCATCCGAAGTACAAGAAATAAAGAAATATCACGATAGTGCGTAGAGCCATGATTACGGGCTTCCAGCGATCGAACTCGCTCTGCTACCGAAGTAACGCAGATGCGCCTGGTTGTATAGGGAATGAAAGCGATGCAGGCAGCATCTGCTCACCGGACCTTAGGACACAAGGATTGATGAGAACAGCCCAGAATCGACTGGGTGGGTGGTGGTTTATCAGTCCTCTCCCCTATTTACGTGAAAGCAGGTGTTGATTATCATGGTGGCAGTTAATATGTATGCACCGAACCAACAGCTATTTGATGTCGACATGATTGGCCCGAAGCGCAATCCATGTCGAGGATTCGGGTGGGAGTCGTTGATTTCCTCGCGTAATACGCTGTGTCTCACCCCCGTCGCAGGCGCGCGGCTTTATTGCTATAGTATTCCACAACATGGGGTTCTAATGCATGTTGGGAGGTTATGTAGCAGACCAAGTCTTGTTATTGGCTGAAAGAAGAGACATAGTGCATTCAACTCATATAGCTCTATGCGTGTTGAATTGGCTGACAAGGAATTGAGGCTTGGAGACCTAGGCAGCACTCCTTTCATCCTTCATACTTCTTACCTCGAAACGCTTGTAACCTTTTTGCGTGTTTTTTCTCTCATACCTTTTTACAAACACATAATGTTGTAAATAAAATCTACATTAGTGCGATGAGCTTCTAGCGGTGAGCTTGCCTCTCCGATGCCTCTTGTTCTATCTCTTCGCAACTCACGAAATCGGCCCGCCATGCCATTTTATCTGGAGAACCAGGAGGGTTGGATTCGAGGATTGGTTTTCTTGAAGACTCGTAACAAATACTTCTTGACTGCCTGGAATACCATTGGATTCGTTTGCTCAGCCTCCCCTGATCCCTGGCGACTCCACTGCACCTCCATGGGAGCCTATAATCCATAGCGGCATAGCGAACTGTAGGATCCGCTGGTGGAACTAGAGTCAAAATCGACAAACTTGTCTAAAAGAAGATGAGCTGAGCCTCTGGGGTGTTGATCAGCTCTGCACGGAGCATGGGGGTGGTGAGTCTCGATATCCATCAGTGCGACAGGCTAAACTTGGCGTTTCCAATTTATTTTTTCTCTTCACGCAAGTAATTTTATGGCTGGTGTGATACTGGCTTGCTCTAGGTGAAGTAGGTGAAGCGAAATGCACTGATGATTGTCACACAGAAAGAATCTCGAGAGTTTCACTGGTCAAGAGTAATTACTGTAGTTTAGCGCATGGTGTCACACAACGTGCATAGTCTTGCGGGATCGTACATACCCAAGCTCGTATTTATTGTGACACTCATTTAACCACCAATCCAACGCTTTCTATGCCAGCTTGAAACGGAACGGTGACCTGCAGCGATATCATTGGCAATAGAAAAGAGTGGTCTTTGGCTCTCTCTGGAAAGCGAAGTTTAAAGAGGACTCTGCGCAAAATTCGACCTCCGAGGCTGTCTCCAAATAGGGGTTTTTAAGTGAGAATAGATGGTCTTTGATCTGTGGCCAGAAAGCTATCAAAATGTTCCCTTGATGAAGAAGGCTCGGCGAGTGTTAATGATTACTAGGCTGTCATACGCCTCCCGGAACTGCATGCGTAGCTTATCGACTGTGCAAAGTTCAGAAAATGTCAACTTAGATTTTTTTTTGTAGTAGTTCCGTAAAGGTGGTGCAAGACGAGCAGGCTGTTCCCAAAGTCGATACCTGCATGCTTCTCACATACTGGAGCCTCTCACAGATTTAGTACACTTGCCTGGGCATGAAGAGGAGTAATCATTGACATTGGATGCGGTCTTATATCGCGCGTTTCAGGCCATTTTAGGGTATTGGTTCCAAATATTACACGTTTTGGATGAGACAACAAGTGATTGGACGAAGGCCTGCGGCTCTGTGCTGCACACTGAACTCAGAGGCCGCTACGACAGCGAGCTGAGCAAGGCCGTAGATTTGACTTGTACATCTGATCTGTGCCTTGCTAGCATTGTTGGCTTGAACAAAGCTACTCTAAGTATCAAGAGATTCTGTCAGAAATATAGCAGCTTTAGCTTGAGAGGTGAGAGCCAAAGTGCCTGTTTAGCATAACGAATGCATATATAGCTCAGTGTCTGTCCCGCGTTCTATGGCGATTGGCACTTACTCAGCTATTTCGAGAAGATGGATCATGTTCCACAACTGAGTCTCAGCAGCTAAAATATTGGGGCGAAATAATATGTAGGGTAGTTGCTGAAGGCGGCATGCATTCCTTGATGCATCTAGGTATGTCATCTAGACAGATTACACGTATCTAAAGCGAGTCTAAACACTCCAATCATCTCCATACAAGCAGTGTGCGTGTATATCAGAAGTACCTTCAAATAAGCCACTCGTTTGCGCCGCAATTTTACCCCATCCTTGGTGTTGGGTAGCAATGCGTTGAATTATGCGGTCTTACAAGCCCAAAGCAACACTGCGGCTGATCCTTGACGCTCCAGGAAAAGATTCTGACGAATAGATTGAAGGATACATTATCATTATGGCCGAATGTTCACCGAACCAATTTCTCATAGGCGGTTCTTACACAACCTGAAGTTACTATGAATTAGCATAGTATGCGGTGAGACCTTTAAAGACTGCGCACTTAGATCTCTTTGTTAATTTACGTATTATGCTATCTATGACAGACCGCCCTCCTCATGACAGCATTATAAAATTCACTAATTAGCGTTCAGGAACAAGGTCGATGTAGAAGCATTCAAAGTAATCCCTCGCCTCCTCTGCATCATCTATCTAGAGCTTTTAACTATGGCTAGCCTGGAAGCAGAACTCGCTGTCACCCTGAAAGCTCAGTATGATCTTGACAACAGACCAAACATCACTGATGATGCCGTCAACGAGATTAAGAATTCAATCGTCTTTCAATATACCTGGGAGGAGCTGCTTCAGTCTGGCCCCGTCGCTCTAACATCGATTGGGTCCTGCTTTATAGCTTACACCTCTAAAAGTATTGACCACATCCAACTTGATCCGCCCGAAGGCGGGAAGTTCGAGTACATCAAGNNNGTAATCTCATCTTGTTTAGAAAATGACAATGAGAGGAGTNNNGCTAATAATAAATGCAAACACAGGTCGCTGAATGCTAGTCTAATGGATTCAGCCAACTATGGCCGTGAGGCGTTTCTCAAGGCAGAACTTAATTTGCTCTTCGTCAAACAAGTATCTGGTCAAATTTCTAGAAGAGTAACATCACTCACTNNNATGACAATTCTTTCTTTGACTGATGAATCATATCAAGGTAAACAATGTAATNNNCACCCTCATGGGNNNGTTTTGGACCTGCGTGAACTTGAGTTCATTACATGTNNNTGCGTTNNNCTTGCAACTAACACTCGTTCACGTACAGATGAGCGGGCGGCCAGGACACAGCTTGCTCCGCAACTTTCAATGATAAAGGCAGCAGCAGACGACTGCTACAATAAAGTCAAGGAAATCGATGTAAAATTTGAGTGTTGGCTTCGACACTGCATGGAAGTTCACGCCGCATGCATGCAGACGCAATCCACCAACGAAGAGCGTCTTAGTACTACAGAGATGCACATAGCGGTAACCCAGAAGGTATTTGATTCGCAAAAGAGTACCATCGACGAGACGACGAAAATCTCGCAAGATTTCGCTAAGCAAGTGGAAACGGCCAATAAGACCTTCAAGCGAGCGGCCGACGCATATCCTACAGGGTCCGTCATCCCAAACGATTTCCTGGTATTAGTTGATCGGCAAAGCNNNCATGGTCTTCTAACATATAGATGGGAAATCATTGGTCAGCAGATTGTAGGCTCACTCGTGGAAACGGTAACCACAGCAGTTGGGCTGGTCGTCAAGACCTTTGCCTGTAGTATGAGTCCTGTGGCGAGTGGCGTAGATAAGTTGAACAACCTGGTGCAGNNNGCCACATTTCCAAGAATCCTTTTTCTAAGAAAATGC
>JARWZN010000006.1:4161022-4185171 GCA_030015385.1 Trichoderma sp. BMH-0061
TTAACTAGCGGAGGGAAAACTACGCCTCCAAATGGAGAGGTACCGCCGGCCGTTTCCACACCGCCCGCACTGAAGCCGATAGTACCGTCTTATGTCGATCCAGCGAACTCTTATATTATAAAGGATATTGCATTTTTTGAGCTATTGAATGCCCTCTTAACCAAGGGAAACAATGGTGGAGTGAATTGGGAAGACGCCGCAGGTAAAGACGGCCCAGCAGATCAGAGCTCTTTTTACTTGAAGAACATGCTCGAGAGGGAATTCGATGATTTCAAATCAGTAGCCTCGAGCCAGGATCCAAGTCAGACACTTCTAAAAGCTTTCATTGTGGCACTGAAGGTATTGAATCTCCTGATACCCGATTGCAATATCTTCGCCAAGATACTGTCCACTAACATGGCATCGTGAGTCAGATCGCCACGGCGATCCATGAGAAAGTAGAAAAGTCTGCAAATATCGGTCTGACCTTCCCCGAAGCCAACTCAGAAGAGGTTAAAGGCTGGCAACAGCAGTGGTCACCCATTTATTTGGCTCTCCAAGAGCTATTAGCCACGGCCCGCAGTCGACCTGGAACAGCGGCCTCAGGTGTGAGTACCCATTCCATTTCGGGCCCTAATCCCTGAGTCGACGCCATAGTTCACAAATAACCGTATCTTTCTATAGCTTCCAATGATTGTAGGCACTGAAGACCCTGAATTTACCATGACGAAGATGAATGCCCAGACAGCGACCCAAGCCACTTTGGATGCAGCTAAGTACCGCCTCAGCACGACTCAAAAACACTTGAGCGCAACTCAAGTTCTATACGAGAAATCGTCTCTGATGATAGTCGAACAACAAGAAAAACTATCACAGATTCAAGCTGATATTAAGAAGCTAAGCACAACTAGAGCGGATATTGTAAGCATCATCAATTTCATCCTTAACTATCTTATTCGCTATACGCCCCCTTTCCTCAGACCTACAAAGTTCATAATGGAATATGATCTAACTGAAGTTCAGAATGAAGTCAAGCGCATTCTCATCCGAGCCATTGAGCTAATTGCCCAGCTCAAGTCGCAGATTGCTAACCTTTGTCGCTTCTTTGGGGCGATTGGTGCTACGGTCGAAGCAGTCGTCAAGTACAATGTACAGCCTTTCATCGACGATATCACCGCTATTTCTGATGACCCTACAACTAAGCCGCCCTCCCTTGCTGGATACAATTATACCGATTTAACCCGCACAGTACGTTTACTTTCTCTCTGATGAACTTGGAGTTGGCGGCCACACTGCCGAGCAACTGAGTAGAGCTAATTGGCTGTCGCAGATGATATACCAAGCTGTAGTCACAATTAAAGCTTATTTTTCTGTCTTCACCGATATTGCGAGCATGTGGAGCGAACTGTCTCAAGAAGATATTATGCCGGGACTAGCATTGGTGGATGAGATGTCATCTTCGCGAGAAAATGCACAACAACAACTCGAAAAGATGGCCCAGCTACAAAACTGGTCGCAAAAAGCTCAAGACCATATAAAGCAGGTGGCGGCCAAGGTACGTTTCGTGATTCACACTCTACAGCCATTGGATCCCAATCGTGCTCTTGCACGAACAAAGGCTAACACTTTTTCTTTTTCTGATTTCTTTATAGAAGAGAGCTGAGATCATTGATGAAATGGGAGCGAGAATCAAGAATATTGAGGCAACTATTAAAATGCTACCACCGGCTCCAGCCGTTCAAGCGGCAATCGAAGAGGGTACCAAGGCAGCTACTCAAGCGGGCGAAGATGAAATTACTCAAAATGCCGCGGCTTCGCCTCTGAAGCGGTTTTCAATGAACACTTGATTAGATTTACTTATATTATGTCACACCAAGAGATGAACTTATATTTAATTGATCAATAGAGACTTTTGTACGGTCAACATTAGGACCGCCGATACCATGTCCGCCTATCACACGGCTGGGCTTTTTCAATTGCCAAGCAAAAAACCATGAGAGAAAAGCAAAGCTATTCCCTTGAGATGGAGGTGATACCATGTAAAGGCAGATTGTATCGGAGAATGTATAAATTAAACACTACAATACATTTGAGATAGTATATTATGAGCGAGGACTTCATGGGCCTTGAATTTTCTGCTGCGGTCTGTTCGTTTTATTGCTGTGCCTGGACGGCACTAGCGATAACTGTCACTACATGTAGACTTGATACAGCTAAATACATGTACCCATGGACATCAAATGTATTGATGTTCAATACTATCTAAAACCTTCACTGCCCAAGTACTAGTTAACAATTGCTGGGTAAAGTATCCATTGATGCGTAAATTACATCTGGAAAGGATACAGAGTATTGGATGCTCATATATATTCCGAAGATGCGATTGGCACTCGACCCGTTGACGTATGGAGTTGAAGTGTCCGCTAGCATTGAACAGATCAGGCGCTACTGCTGTGCTATAGCAGAGCGCTGCAGCTAAAGGCGGGCGCTAAATGCAGCGGCTGAAGCGACCCTGGACTGAAGCAGCCGCTAAAATCGACGATGTGACGCCATGGAAATTTCCCCATACAAAGCTCACTCATTCTTGTATGCACGTAATTCTGACATCTAGTATGGATGTAGATGCTACATTGTCCATTCGAACTCAATTGATACAACGAAATGCACCTCAGATACATGCAGCCTTGGTTATTGGCATTCAATATTTGTTCAGACCGCCTTTAGGGCAAAATGTTGATATCTTATCTGAGTCAGGTGACTCGACCTGCTCCTGCTCCTGCTCTTTGAGCGATTCACTCTGCCTCTACAACTTGAACGCAATCTTCACGCTCACATCTGCACTCTTCTCAGAATTGTGCATCATCTTCTTGATGGCCTCTTCTCTATCAACTGCAACGTATACGAATACCTCTTTTATCGTATGATTCATCCTCTGCTGCTTGCAGCCCGCCAGCCAGCTTAGAGTTTCGCGCAGCCCCTGTTTTCGCTTCTCACGAACAAAGAAAGTCGCCATAGGGAGTTTCGCGAAGAGAATCCACCAGATTTCGACGAGAAACTGCAAAAATGGGCGCTCCAATTTTCGTCAAGGTCGGAACTGCCTACCAACAACCCAAAAGTCTGCTGATGCAGCTTCCTCAAGAGCTGCGGCTCATGATTTACGCATTCCTATTCTCGTCAACCCGCTTCACATCTGGGCCGAGATGTGGATGGGACATGGTGATTCATGATTTCATTCCGGCTCCTCACGGCCTTGCCATTCTCATCAGTTGCCGCCAAGCATACGTCGAAATTGGTAGATCCTGGATTGGCCAGGTCCTCTTTTGTTTCGAGACGGTGAAAGCTATGGTCGATAAACTTGCCGACATTCCTCTTGAAACTCGCTCAATGATTCGCCATATCCGGGTTTCTGGTCACCCAATGAGGATGGAAATTGGCGATGAGTTGGCGCAATGGGGCACTTACCAGGTCTTGAAGCTTCTCCCAGGACTGAAACTCGACAGGTTGACGGTGTGTGGTGATGCTGAGGTCCAGTCTTCCTATGATGCTCTTAATCGTCTAGTAAAGTATAGCGACGGATGGAAGGAGCTTCACTACATATCACACTCATCAGGCTTCCTCGGTTACAAAGTAGCTTGGCTTGATGAGAACGACGAACTCACCGGGGAGAACCGGTTCTTGCGCGAGCCACAGCCGGGTGGCTGGCAACGCACACTCGAGGGCCGTGACGGCTCAAAGTCTGGAGCTTCAGTCACCATTTACCGATCCGACACCGCATACCAATATGGTTCTGGGCCATACATAAGCAACAAGGGTACGTGGACCGAGTTTACGCAAGCTCTAGCGCCTGATCAGGATATCGAAGAGTACCAAGATGCAGAAGATCCGCGGCTGATGGCCGATGGCGAGATTGAAAAGGAGATGTTGGTTGTGGTGAAAAGGGGAAGAGCTGTTGATTATGAGGAAAAACAAGGATCGCCATACGTCGAGGAAGGCGACATTCGAGAAGAGTTCCCTGGAAAGACTTGGGCGGAAATCAAGGCGAGCAAAGACACAGTTGGAGAGATCTTCTGTGAAGGGGTACGTTATAGTGATGGCATATACGAGTACCAGGAGACGCATGTAGATTTGGTGGATGATTACGTTCATGTGGATGACTACGTGTGGGCTCCTACCTATTTATTCAGATATTCACGCGAGTCATATGAGTGATTGGAGCTGTCGATTAGGTGCGTATCAGCATGAGTGAAAAGCTATGTAGCTATTTTTCACTGGAGCCATTTTCTTGGGCCCTGAAATTGATTCCATTTTCTCACATAATTACTCTTAGTGAGGCAGATAGCATGATTATCCAAAAGCAACACCGTTCATGTTTACCTTGTACGAGGTCGTACACGCATTGAAGAGCTATGTGATCTGTTGAAATACTGATAGAGCACATCCTGTATTCACCACGCTTCAAAATATGTCCAAGTCCAACATGAATGCCCCCTCNTTGTCCGCTTCTGCGACGGTCTCGCATTCCCTCGCCTTCTCGAGTCGATCCTCCGTAAGGAGATACTCCGGGGGAGANTCCACCTGACTGGCCCCCTCGCCTCCCTCCCCGTGGTCTTTAATCATCATATCAACAACTGCTTTGGCACAGAGAGCCGCGTTAGGCATGCCGCCGCCAGAGTATCCAGCACACAGCCAGAGTCCATCTCCACCAGCAGCGGTTTCCGGCACAGGACCGACCCATGGCCAGCCGTCGCGCGAGAATCCCATGATGCCTGACCATTCAAATGTCGGTTCAACATCTTGTTTCTGTAGATTGACCCCATATTCGCCTTGTGCTTTTCCTTGCTCACGTATATCCATCAAGCCACTCAGCTCGTGTTTGAGATAGTGTGCCACTGGTTCGTCGATGGTGCTGTCATCCCACACGCCGAGTCCATGGCCCTCTGCGTGAATGCGTCCGCCGCCATAAATCAGTTCAGCACCTAGCGGAGGTCTTTGCACTAGGTAGTCATCCTTGCGGTCGGCAAGATCAGAGACAAAATAGAACGTGTGTCCGATGTCCAGCGGACCCTTGGCGGGCTGTGGCGGCAGCGGCGGTTTGAGACTGGATACCTGGCCTTTGACCGGCACGATGATGTCTGCAAATTGGGGAAGCAAATGAGAAGTATACGCATTTGTGGCGAGAAGAACATGGCGGGCTGAAATGTCGCCACGGGGTGTGTGAGCTATCCAGCCCCCAAATGCTGCCTTGTCGGCATCTGGGTGGGAACTGGACTGTCCTGCAGGTAAGCCGACTCTTTTGAGGCCTGTAACTGGAGTTTTCGTCTGTAAATTGAAACTGCCGGCTGATAGGAGGCGTTCTAGAACAAAAGCAACGAGCTTGTACGGCCAGAGGCTCGCAGCATTCGCCTGGACTACAGCCCCTTCGGCAGCCCCGACTCTCAAGTCCTCCAATGTAAGCTCCTTTAAGTTTCTCTCACTTTGCAAAAAGGATGAGGGAGATTCGCTGCCCTCCTTTGTGACGACTGCGATATTTGCACCAATATCCGGATACTTTTCCTGGATCTTTTTGATGATCTTCTTGGTAGTAGTAAAGAGCTCTGGAGAATAAAAACCGTGTACACCTGTTGTAGTACGCCAATCGCAAGGAATCGAGTGCGATTCGACCAATTCCTTGGGGTAGCAGTATGTTCGATGCTCAAAGGCAGCAATGTGTGGCGGCGAGACATAGTATCCGGGCTGACAATGGCCACCATTCTGTCCATGGATGATGTTAGCAAAGGGTGTCAGAAGACAGAAATATCATCCAGGCTTTAATGTTCAAACAATAGAGTTAAAATAGGCTCTCGAAGCCTTCCCATGGCCATCTAGAAGCAAATCACCTCGGAGAGCGATGGAAGCACCCCCCTCCATCACATCATTCGCAGTTCAATAGATTAGCTGGCCATTTTCATTATAGCAAAACTCACCCTTCCGGTAGCGCCCCAGCATGCCTCTCTTGCCTCAAGCATGACAACGTTCAAGTTAGGAGCTTTTTCTTTGAGAAAGTGAGCTGCAAAGGCGCCAGTAATGCCACTCCCAATGATGAGGACATCGGCAGTTTGCGGCAAGTCTTTCGTGGTACGGTGACCGAGGAGGATCTTGGACGGCTCTGAAAGCCAGTACGACTTGCTCGGATTGTCAACTGGTAGCCCAGAGGGTCTGTCAATTGAGGCTTGAGACGCCATCGGTGTGATGCTATGTAAATCGTGTATGCCGCGAGCGGACTAGATTTTGAGAATGTTTGGAAAAGCAGTGCCGAAGATGATGAAGGAGAAGATGGACACGCGGCACACATTTGTGTCTAATCAAGCAGGTGTAAGAACATTCAGCCCCGCTCGGTTCTTCTGCTGCCCAAGCCAACTTTCAACAGAGATAAACGTCTTGGTCATGGCGAGCCAGTGTCCAAGCTTCATCTGATCCGAATCCGTGCGTCAAACTGCGGCGGGAGCGAAAGGCCAAACGAAGAGGGGCCAAACAACCGACTCCTCTCGCCTGCATGTACCCATTTGACCGATGGAGATTAAGAAAGAATGGCACCAAATCGGATAAGAAACTAGCGATATGCTAGGTATCACCTTGTAGGAAAGATAGCTCTCGCTCTTTAGCTGGACTGCGAGCATTGAGAGTTCGACAACACGAGGCTCCCCGATCCAACTTATGGTTTGTGAGAAGAACGTATCCACCACACCTGTATCCAGACAGAGCACGGTACGCTGGAGGTAGTGGTAAAAGCGACCGACAACTAGGAGTCACCAATCATTTAAGATGATTGTGGATATACGCCTCTGATAGATGAGTTCTCGGACAGAACTCTAACGTAGAGTGAGGCATGATGCCCCCGAAGCTGGATGACGTTCACCATCTCATAGGCAGAAATGGTTACTATGGAGGTAATATCTATAAGATCATCAAAATAGACGCCTTTCACAGTTCGGGTACCTGCAGTTAAACCGCGTCTGAAAGCCGCGACTTAGACGTGGCAAGGGATGATTGGATGGAGATGCAGCAATCTTGTCCAACGATATTTTCGCGGTTCAATGGTAACACGAGCTTCAATAGGCCATGCAGACTCTTCAGTCGATTTTCTTCAGGACCGTACTGTGAACTTTCACCTTTACTGCTACACTTGTAGATATTGAAGCGAACGCGTCGCAAAAATGAGACGAGATCCCAATGGCTCCTCATTCACGAGAAAAGTACTAAATCCCAGTCGCTCCTCATTGGGAGACCGTATCGTCGATCGGGGAAGCTACCAAATTTCCATGAGCATTAACCATATTATTCATGGGTCGCTCCGCAATGATGAGAGTGAAGCGGCTAGCTTATTGCTGTTCGAGGTCAAGTTCCTCACTTTCAAAGCGAAGACAAGACTCAGGGAGGCGGAAATCTCGCTCCAATTTGAGCTCTTACATACTTACAATCAGAATGGTAACAATGATGAAGCGTATGAGCATCTCGAGATCTGTGATATAGCGCCCAAAGACCTATCTATATTAGTAAGGACGCGTNNNTCTCTTCCGNNNAGTGAACTTNNNCTTACAAATTCTAGNGAAGAGCATGGGAACAACTCGAGCAAAATTCGCGGGACAATGAAGAATTTTTCGGCCAGCAACTTTCACCCAGCATCATGGGCAATAATGGAGAGCCGGGAGCAGAGGATTGGGTTGCCCGAAACCATTGGGCTAGCAGTTCTATTGCGTCGGAATCCCCATGCCAAATTCCTCATATTCCCTCAGGTCAGGGTCAGAAGCTCGGGGCTTTCCTTCGATAGGGCGGCATCCGCCCTCGGTGACTTGCGAGATGATCCCATAATGATCGACCCTGCCTCTGGAGATTACTCTAAGCCCGTTAGTACAGAAAACCACGCAAGCCAAGTGGATTCACACTCGTTTGATGAGGTTGACCTCAATGCCTTAGTGTCCCATTTTTTCGTTCATCCAAAGTTTCCGTCGCCTCTCGAGGTTGAGCAGGCAGAGAGGAAAGAGAAGGCTGAGCGGGCAGCCATTGAAGAAGGGCTAGACAATGTAGATGGGGACATCGCAAAACCGAAGCTCAACACGGAGCTAAAACCCAGTCCAAATCCTCTTCTAGAGGGACCGAAGGGAGATGGCATCTATGTTTTGATGTGGGGAAGCGTGCCTATGGGGAAAGAAAATCTTCGCACCGATCTCGAACCCTTCAATGGCATCCGGGCAGAACAATGGCCGCGAAAACTGGACGATAAACTTTTGGCGGAGTATTTCCCGTGGCTTGATCCTGACGAGGCGGCATGCAACAAAACGCAAAGCGAAGCGAGCACTGATCGCACTCAGGCTCCAGTATGTGTGCTATTGNNNGTGCTGAGTGCTTGGAAACTGTTTAAGACAACTACTATCCGGTCCGTGGCTAATGAATCGGAATCAACATTGAGATTTCAACAGCTTAAGAAAACCGGCCTCAGAGACTTCAGCCAGCTGAATGAGGTTTTGAGTGATACAGATGTAAGCTGTGTCTTAAATATCTTTGCACTTCCATCTGATTACTTGGGCACGAGAAAAGATAAAAACGGCAGCTGCTATCTCCAGACCACGCCAAATGACGAGGCAGAAGTTTATGTTGTCCAAACGCCTATCGATGGTGACGAATTTTGGTACTTTCTCCTCCTGAGAATCAAAACCTCCGAACAAATTGCTGCCGCCTTGTTCGTAGACTCTACGATGGATGCTAAAAGTATATTCAAGGAGGTGCACCGTCCAGATACTACTCCCCATCATATGCTCCTTCTAGTTGAGCTATTTACGGACCACTTCAAGAGAACATTAAACCTTTTCCACAAGGTGATCAATTCTATAAACGATGTTGACGATTTTCTCCTCAAAGTACTCCCTCAAAGTGACCACTCCGTCAGCCACGGAACTAAGAATGCNTTTTTCAAAAGGACAAGTAAAGAGTTTCGACAACTGACGCTGCAATATACGGAAATTTCCTACAAGTTGCATCTAGCGCGCATGGATCTGGTTCGGCTGAGAAGGCGGCGAGACTTTGAGAAGAAGCTGGCTGCTCTTCTTCAAGGTGCCTTAACTGCTGAGCCGCACTTGAGCAGGAGAATGCGTATTTACACCTCGCGAGCAAGCCCTGAGTCAGAGCTAGAAAATCTCTCTCAACGTATCGACTCCCAAAGCTCGGTCATTTATAGCCTCGTTGCTCAGCAGGAGGCTCAGCTGCAGTACAGCCTGACGTTGGGCACGGTCCGGGATGCTAGAAGCATGAAGACGCTGTCGGTTATTACGATAGTCTTTCTTCCTGGCGCCTTTTTCGCGACTCTATTCTCAACGAATATGTTCAAGTTTAGCAGTATCAACCAGGAGGTGGGTGTATATTTTGCCATTGTTGTCCCCTTGACGGTCATCCTGCTCGTGGCGTGGAGAGTATGGGTAAATAATCGTCTCGTGATGTCCGATATTGAGTCCGATCACGCCGGGACGAAGAAGGAAAAGAAACAGGATAAGAGAGATTGAGCCGCAGGGCGCCTATCCTCTTTTTAATCGGCGAAGATTTTATATCCGCTTCGTGGTACCTATGGGTCTAATAACCCTCATGTTCATTTTGTTCTTGTTTGGTACTAGAGCAACTCGCTCTTCTACTCGGCTGTGATTATCGAGGATTCGACTACACGAGGCTCATCGATCTTAACTCACGACGGATAGGAATAATACAAGCTTTTATATTAAGCACCGTGTTGTGGTGGGACTTTTAGGCGACTAGTTGAAATCGGAGTCAGAGTGTAACTACATGTAATAAACATCACATTTTCTATGTAATTGATGCAATACTACAATCTCAATCCAAATTCGGTCTCAAGAAATAGTACTTCTTTCGTCTTAGATCTTCACCTGGTACTCCTTGGGAAGCGAACCCAAAATAAACTGCAAATGAGCCGTCCCGTGCTTCCCCGTCTCTAACTCCTGGAGACCATACTGCCAGCGCTCCAACAACAGCCTCAAATAATCCCACATCTTGTACTTGTACAGGAACTGGTAAACAGCGGTGTAAGCGCTCTCCAAAGACCCTATGATCCAGGCGTGATGTACGCTAGATGCCTCTCCGACGATATGGAACTTGCCGCCCGCCGCTGGCCGCATCAGGTAGGGATACAGATTGCTGAACTGGCCGGGACCGAAGAGGGCGAAAGCGCCACCGACATTGGGATCATTAGCCCAGCAATAGGCGTGATATACGCCTGTGTAAGCCTCCTTAATCTTCTCGTAAGTCATATGCTCAGCGTGCAGGCGGGCCAGGTTTTGCAAGATCAGCTCGACGAGCTCATCCTCCTTGGGTGGCTGTGGTGGAGCATCTTTCACCAACGATCCAATGCGAGTTGCATCTTGAGACCAAGTGTATGAGGCAAGCAGAACAGCCTCACCAGTATCGGCCAAGTTGTATGATGGGTAAACGCAAGTTCGTAGAGGCAGGTCAGTCGAGGCCGCGCCACCGCAAGTGATGCCGCAGTCCTTGATCCACCATGGGTAGCTAAACTTGAGGGCTACCTTGGTCGAATTGTCATAGTGCAGACATCGAATGGCATCCGCCTGGGTAGGGTGCAAGTTGAGACCGCGCAGATCCATGCGGTCAAGGCAGCCCAGAGCGGTGGTGTTGAAGACGGTGCTATATCCGGAGTGTTCCTTTCCGCCTATTCTGACCGACATGTTCCCATCATCCGGAGCGTCCAAGTCAATGGAAATGGCATCAACCCTCTTGTTGTTCTGTACCTTGTGGACAAGTTTTTCTTTCATGGCGTCCACCAAAAGTGATGTTCCTCCCTCAATGCAGTACCATTCGGGCTTTGTCGGGTTATCAAAGTCAAACGAGTCGATGACGCTTTCAGAAAACGCCTGATCAAACAAGTTTGTACCAGTGTTTTGTGTCTCCATCCATTGGATGGCGAAGAAGTCATACTTGGGCGCCTCTCCCTTGGGTCCGCCTCGCTTCAAGTACTCTCGAGTAGTCATGTCGTCGACCAACATGAGCTCATCGAATCCTTTATCGAAGTCCTCAGCAAGCTTCTCTTTGTAATAACCGAAAGCCTGTTGTAACTTCTCTCCCACACTGTCGACAACATCGTCTGGCACCGTGCCGCCATTAGCCACGCTCACCATATAGGGGTCCGAAACACCCTTGGCGAAGAAGTGATTGTTGTACAGCTGAGGGGTATTCTCGCCATCAAGGTAATACTTGATGAGAGGCATCCCAGTACGTTTAAACAGGTTAAAGGTGCGTTTCATGCTGGGGATGTCAGGGTATCGCATAGCACCAATGTCGTAATAGTCATGCTTGGCATCGGTGAAATGGTGCGTATACAGGCGACCACCAGTTCTGGAACTGGATTCGAAGATGTCGTAAGTGAGATTTGGGATTTTCAAATCATCCAGAATCATGGCTATGTAGAGGCCGGAAACACCAGCGCCTACGATGCACACCTTTCGAGGCGGCAGTTCCTCTTCTGCTCGAGGAGCCTCCTTTAGAAGAGCCGGCTTAATGCTGGAATAGAGGGGATCAGACGGTAGATTGTCGTGAGAGTAGCCACCGCCCAAAAACCTGCCTTCTCTTGGAGGAGGGATTCCGGGCACCTCACCAAGTCGTTCGGTTAGAATGTTGAGTTCCTTGGCGACCTTCTCACGAACAAGTCGCCTCGCCCAGCGGGTTCGGACAGATTCGGCAAAGTCAACATTGTCCATGTTTGGAAATATAGTAACGGGGTGGTAATGATGAGAAAATGGCGATGGTAGACGTTTACTTCGACTGTGTCTAGCCTTTCCTTTCCTTATATATATCTGTAATCAGAGCCTCCTTGAACACAAGTTACGAGTGATCTCAATCGATAGCTGAATTAACCGCCTCCACTCTCATCCTCTTTCAGCTACCGACAGCCGTTTGAGGTCAGGCTATCGATTTCCGTGCTCAGCTCTGACTATGTTCAAAGACATCAATAGCATTGCCGCAAAGTGGGCACCAGTAAAAGCTCTCCATCATACTGTATAGTAGTATCGATTAAGGAAGAATTGCGTAACGGGGAGAAAAATGACACGGGAGGGATTCCAGCTGGGGGAGACTGATTGGCTTGGCTGACGCTATAAATCAGGCGACAACGGCACAGAAGCGGCACAGAAAGCACAGACAACATGAGCAGCAAACACTATTGGCTCTTGTCACCAAAGCTGAAATGCATGTCTTGAATCCCCTCATCATCAGCGAGGCTCAGAGTCTTGAGCTGCATGAAGTCCCGAACACATCCCGCCAGCCACTTACAGGTGAAGGCTGAAGGCTAGACTCTTTTCAGGGTTGGGATGGAAGACTTGCATGCGGTGGGAGCGGCCTGGAGCGGAAGAGCCGTGGCTAGATCTGATTTAGCCTAGAATGGAAGGGTATCATTTGCTTGTGGAGGCATGGAGAGGCCGATCAATCACATGTGAGAATTGATTCAATGTATCATGATGGCCAAGATACATGTGAGAATCGAATCACGAGCACAATATGTCTCATCCTGGACATTTTACGGCATCATTATTTGTGGCGCAGTGGTTTATACGAACTCAATTGAGTGTTATATTAAGCCGACATTCCTAAGGTCTCTTCTGCCGCTACATCACGCTGTTTGAGTGCTGGATATAGGTTCCTCCTAGAGCCTACCTATTGAGACAGATACTTCAATCACATTCTCTAGGATATCGAATCAAACCGAAAACACTCGCTCCAGAATCCCCTCAACATGGCAGACGAAATCTACGATGTTGTCGTCATCGGCGGCGGCCCAATTGGATTGGCAGCTGCCTATGAAGCAGCCAAGGAGGGTGCCAAAGTCGTGGTCCTTGAACAAAACAATTTCTTCAACCATGCTGGTAGCTCTAATGATCTGGCTCGGATGTTTCGAACAATGNNNGTGATTACTTGTCTTTTCTTCTTCTCGTTTTCACTCTTCGTACAAAAGGCACAGCTAATCATCNNNTCATATACGGAGGACTACATGGCCGATCTTGCCAAGGAAGCTTTGGCTCTCTGGGACGATCTTGAGAGGGATTCCGGTACGCCACTGCGATGGATGAGCGGCCTCCTGAACTTTGGCGATAAGGACTATGGCGGGGATACACCTGAAGGTACGAAATCTTCCCAAAATAACATTGCTTTTGACCCATTTGTCTCACAATTTNNNGGAACCTTGCTGGGGCCAATTGCTAACCTGGAACGCCTTGGGATGACTTATCAAGAGTGTAAGNNNTGGCATGTATTCGAACCACCGTACCCTCCCATGTGCNNNTGTATCGTCTCAGTATCTGCTAAGGAGATTGAGGCACGCTACCCGTTCAAAAACCTCGACCCTAAGTACATTGGTCTCTTCGCGCCAGACAACGGCGTCATCAATGTCCAGCTTCTGTTGAGGACGCTGTATAAATTATCACTGGATTATGGTGCCACTGCGAAACAGCATACCAAAGTCCAGGCTATTAAGCCTTCTAACCATTCTCATTACGCCTGGGATGTTCACGCTGTTCGTCATGAGACCGACGCCGCGGTCTTTAAGGCAAAGAAGATCATTATCGCCTCCGGTGCCTACGTGAACCATGTTCTTAAGCCGAGCTTCGACATTTCTCTCGATCTCGACATCTGGGAAATGGTGTTTTCTTATTTTAACTGCAATGCAGGACCTAAAGGAACGATTTTCCCCAGTAAGTGGCTTGATCCATTTCTCTCGNNNGTTAGGGGTGTANNNGCTAACTCGATAAACNNNATGTGGTTCCAGTTTGCACCCGATAAGGACGGCAGATCACAGCTCTTCTATGGCTTTCCAGCACTTCCATGGGGTCCTCCAAATCTTGCTCGCATCGCCGTGGATGCGGCTACCCGGCGGATCAAAGATCCCAACGAGAGACTTACAAGCACTATTAACCCGGAGGATATTGCTGATACGCAAGAGTTTATCCGCAATCATTGTGTCAACGTTGACCCTACCATCCCTGCGTTGACATCGTCTTGCTTGCAGACCAATGTCTTTGGTACGTTTATTCTTAAGACTNNNCAACGAGACTTGCTGACTCGGCATGTAGACAACATGTTTGTTCTGGATTTTGTCCCTGAAAAGTATCTTAACGGGGGAGCCAAAGACAGTGTAGTCGTCTTCACAGCTGGATGGGCCATGAAGTTCGTGCCGATGATAGGAAAGGCACTCGCTGACATGGCACTCAAGGGAAGCTCTCCATATGCACGTAAAGAATTTGCCATCACCCGCACAGATTCAGCGACTGGGAAGGGCATCATTGTGGAAGGTGGATCAGAGAACCGATCTGCTAAGAGCAGCGTCTTTGTCTCTACTCATCAGGCATCTGGTTCTTCGTTTGCTGGCCTCCATAACACTTCACGGTAATAGAAAAAAGTGAATGGGGGTAAAACGGTATAATAGGATATCTGTGGAAGACATGATGGGTAGTAACCGAGGTCGCTATTGGGAATACGCAAAGCATACTATAGCTTGTAGGTGTTGTTAGCTGGTCTACAGTGTTACAACGATGCATAGATAGGTGAAAAAGAATTGTTGAGGTCTATAAACCTTCAGTAGTTTGAGTCTACCTTATTGTTGAGCGTAGCTTCCTCTATCTGACTTGCAAGGATAACGGCCCAAATTTCGGCAAGGATTTGCCATGTCATCCCACGTGGAGGTTTTGAGTCGATATGACTTAGTGCGATGCGACTAAATAAGACATCAGCGCCCTTTTGGAAATGTCTTGACGAGAGCTTACGCAGCTGGATCGCTGAGTGGGGTTGACAGTTGCTGCTCGGACACTCGCGGCTTAAGTTGAGACATGGTCATCAGCATATTGGGTGACTGGAATGGCTCCGGCTGCCTCGTATCCGGAACGAGCTTTATGCTCTCAGATGAAGATAAAGGCACATAAAGACCCATATAGTGTCTATAAACTTCCAAACTACCAATTACCGAATCGGAGCGCTTCTAAATGTTCGACTGACTGTTTCGGGGTTTGAGTCCCAAGAGAGATTAGCTGGTCTTGAAGCTATCAAGGCTTGTCAAATGCAATAACCATGTCTAGCTGCATAACTAGATGGTAGGCCATCAACTAGAATTTTTCACTAGTGTGGTTTAATGTCTCTATATAGATCATTGCTCCTCGGCTCATCGGATACCTGTTTTGGTATCATCGTTCCTACTGTCCCCCCATAGTTGCAGCAGTCTCCAATTCAAGACATTTTTAGCCGCGGAATTTGAGTTGCGGCTCCGTGGGAAAAGGCCATAAGCAGCTGATTAATAGTTTATAAGATGAAGGAGAGTGGATTTTCTCATCGATTTTATACCCACCGGATGAAGCTCCAGAGAGGGGGCGAAAAGACGAAGACGTGTCAAATTTCTACCTGGAGAAGCTGTCTGGTGGACCCCACCATTGGAGATGGCCATTGCTAATGGAAACCGAATCTGGGCCAATTAAAAGCAGGATAAACTTGAAGTAGAAACTCTTTGGCATCTGGTTGTAGGATCCAAGGCTCGCTACATTCTGGGGTGAAGGGACGGACTCTGGGGAAAGGGTCCAAGTATGGATCTCACAAAGAATTATCCAGCTTTAACATCAATCATCGGCTGAAGCCTGTTACCATCAGTTTAGGATACATAGTCACGGACAGTTGTTGGCAAAACGAGTAGTTGTGACTCATATATGGATAGCTGGCTGATTTTTCAGGACGGGGCAGAACGCACATGTAAGATCACACAATACCTGGGGAACATCTGCTATATCGTATTCGTCATGCGGTATATGGCCTACTTCAAATACAGCTGTTGTCATTCAAGATGACTGTCTCCCAATAACTTCCGAATCGGAGAGTAGCATCTTCCGGAACACATGGAAGTCCGGGAGTGGACCGGGAGGCGGATCTCGGCCTTAGCCCGGCCTGTTTTAGTTCCAGACTTGGCGATATAAGCCGTGCCTCGAATCGAGTCGGCATTTCCGAGCCGAGTGGCTATGTGTCAAGCCGGAGCGCCAACTACATCGAGCCTAGTGATGATGCCTCGGCCCGGCACTGGAGTTTGAGTTGGACGATTTGTCAAGATATATGAGGTGAAGTGATGCCTTGACATACATCTGTTATCCATTCGGTGTTTGTGATGGCTTCCATGTAATGTTCTACCGTAGCTGGAGATGTGTAGTTTTACCTCGTCTTGGACTGTATCTGGTCCGATCTGCATTCTTGCTCTTTGACAGGTGGCCCACTGGTCTACCGGCAGATGATATAGTCTATATATCTAGATGCCAAGACAGGATCTGCCTTGGTATTGCGGGAGGCGCTGCAATCGTTCTAAGCCAAGCCATTGTTCTCACCCAGGCCCTTCCAAACAAAACGTGCGCTCTCGCCTTCTCCCGACGCACTAGAAGGCAAATGGAGTTCGAGTTTACTCCACTCGGGGCATTTTCCACATGTCGTCATTGTGTGGCGTGTTGCTAAACTCTCCACCACGGCATCTTCGGAAGACGCGCAGAGAGGATAAATTTTCCGATGCAGAGTGACAGCCTGAAGTCTGACAAGGGAAACTGCCTTTCTCCTATGCTTATTGTTTCCTAAAAAAGGATCAAAAGTAACTAAGTTGTAGCTGTTGAAACCAGGAACCCGAAAGTTTGTGATTTAGAGATGTTGCGTAAGACTTCCATGTTCTCAGATGCTGAATCGAGGCATTCCAGAAGTTCAGCCCGGATATGGGTCCCGAGACTCCTCTCCACAGGAGCATCTTTGACACAACTAGTCATGCCAAATCGAACGAGGCTAAAGCTCCATGGAAGAAAATATTTTTTACGTAGCTGATATGGAATTTGGCCACAAGTTCGCCGAGGTCGGCTGACACATTGACTCCCCAGAGAGACTGGATTTACGCCCAATCCTCGGCGCGGCATGCAAGATTTGGGACTTTTGTCCGGAATCAGAGCACGCCCTTTGCATCTGACTTGATGAAAGCAGTCAGGTTGCAACCACTTTGGTGGGCCAAAAAAAAAGTTCCAATCGTCGGACAAAAGTCGTTGTAGTTCAACACACGGAGCGATCGGCATCTCCTTGGTCTAACCAGTAGCACTTAGTTGGGTTTGTATTCGTATTTACTCACCACCAGTTGTGTCCATATCGCGGGCAGCCATCTGCGGGATGGCCTACGAGAAATGGGTTGTTGACAAGGCCATTGCCACGGGGTTCCAGAAGATGGAGTCTGGCGTGGTGAAGTAGTTCCAAATGTGGCGACTGATAAGAGCAGCGATGCATCTAATGTCGTGCTACTGAATATGTTATATAACCCCAGAGTGTCTTTATTTCCCCAGAGAGCCTCAATCGTTGTGCCCCGTCGTTTGCTGCAGGTTTTCAGCAACCAAATCGCTGTCTCGTCTATCGCTTTGCGTTCTCAAACAACTCTTTACGTATCATCTCATTCACACACAACAACAAAGCCTCGCTTTCGATCCTTTTCACATCGCCAAGATGGGCTCTGAGAAAGAGGATTACTCCTCTGGACCTGAGGATGCCTCTACCGGCCCCAACATTTTCCTCCCATCCGCCATCAGGCCTCAGCATCGCCCTCTCCATGACTCCAGCGTCACCCTCGAAGAATACATGTACTATGCTGAGAAGACAAGAGCAGAGGAAGATGCCGTCGCAGCCACAAAGCCACCCACTACCTTCATAGAACTGATCTTCCCATCAAAAGGAACAGCGAGAAGGATAGAGGGATTCCAACCCAAGGAGAAAGAAGCAAAAGAGAACCCGCCCGATGCGTCGGCTTCCGGTAACGGATTGCTTATCACAGATCTGGAGTGGACAAACGCGAGCCGGGCTCTGCGTTCCGCCAGTGCAGCTGCTTGCTTTTACTTGATTACCACCGACATCTTGGGTCCTTTTGGAGTTGGTTTCTCTATTGGTACTATGGGTTGGGGAGAGGGCATTGGACTGTTCACCCTGTTCGGAATCTGCGCTGGATTGNNNGTTATANNNGATTCGCTTNNNCGTTGCTTATTTACTAATATTTCTNNNTCCGGCTACCTCCTTTGGAAAGTCTTCTTGGATGTTGACTCATATGAGTTCCCTGCCAAGAACTACGGCGATCTTGGATTCCGCATCTGGGGCCCTTGGCTTCGCTATACCATCAACTTCCTCCAAGCTCTGCAACTCATGATTAGCGTCGGTATCCTCGTTATCAGCAATGGTCTTTCGATCTCACAGGTGTCTAAGTTCCGTCTCTGCTACATCGTTTGCTGCCTGATCTGGGCGGTTGTAGGCTTCTTCCTGGGACAAATCCGAACCCTCAACAAGTTGGGCTTCTTGGCGAACTTTGCTGTGGTTCTCAACCTGATGATCATGTTCATCAGTATGGGTGTGATGGCCCATAGCGAGCCCAACTATGGTGCTGCTCAGGCTGGTTCTGCTGGAGCTGCCTTGGGTGGCGCATCGGTTACGCCATTTGCCAACGGAACTTATCCTCCTATCGAGAGACATGGTGGCATTCCTCCTTCTACCAACGGCTTCACAGGCTCTATCAATGGTCTCATGAATGGTGTCTATGCGTACGGAGGCGCGCAGCTGTTCGTCGAGTTCATGGCCGAGCTTCAGCGACCTCGGGATTTCCTCAAGGCCATGTGGGGTGCTCAGTTCTTCATCTACGCCTGCTACATGTCGTATGGATCGTTTGTCTACTTTTACCAGGGACAATATGCCAATCAGGTAAGTTTCATCAAACGCACACTGAGTCACATATTCGCATGTACTAATAAACTGCCACAANNNCTCGCTTACCAGGGCCTGTCACCCTATGCTTGGCAAACTGTTTGCAACATGCTTGCCGTCCTCAGTGGAATCATTGCCGCAACTCTCTACGGCAACATTGGAATCAAGGTCATCTACAACAACGTGTTCATAGAGGTGTTTAGGGCTCCACCGATCACCACGACTGGTGGCAAGATCCTCTGGGCTATCACGGTTCCGATTTACTGGACCATCGCCTTCATCATCGCTGCTTCTATCCCCGACTTTTTCGGCCTCACTAGCGTTATCGCTGCGATTTGCCTGGTGCAATTCACGTATACGTTCCCTGCATTTATCGGCCTCGGACTCTTTGTTCAGAAGAACGCGATGCAAGGCGAGGAGGCTTTCAACCCGGTAACTGGCGAGGTTTACCGCCGGGACTCTGGAATCAAGCGATGGATCCGTGGATTCTTTGCCAAGTTCTGGTATCTGAATGCTATGCTGCTCGTCTACACGCTTGGCTCTATGGCGCTGAGCGGACTTGGAGCATATGCAGCGATCAAGGGTTTGATGGACGCCTTCTCGTCGCCACAGATCAACGCATTTACATGCACATCTCCCCTGCAGGGCTAAATGAATGAATGAATTAGTAAAGAGAAAGCGATAGAAAATAGACGAGCAATTATTTAATAAATTATGAATTTAGAACTACAGCTTCCTCCCATCAATTTATGTGCTAAGCAACATCTTTTATGTTACAATCTCGGGAGTCTGTCACTTACTGACCTGTAAGTTATGTATGCTACATGTATTCCCGACTAAATCTCATTCCCTGTCTCACAGCTCAGCCGCGGCTGAGAAACTGCCAGTTTGCAGGTCGCTTATTGACAGGACGCGAAATAACCGCGTGATGTGGTGGCCGGTGCCATTACTGATTGTAAATGTCAAGGTGTCGATTGCTGCCCAAATTCATTATCAGAATAGAGCGACATTCTTCCCTCTGTATTTGATTGGCTTTCGATAAAGTTGTTTCGTTTGGTGTAGCGGCAACACGAGAGAGAGAGATAGTACAAATCCACACATGATCATCCGAAACGAACACAGCACTGGGATCATCACTGCATTGTCCTCCTTGCCTTCTACATACAGCTGCACTTAGTTTGCGCCCGGATTCAGACCCTCATTGTACTAGCTATTTACCGGAGAAAACAGTCCCCAAGATTGACAGTTGTTTTGACGCTAAGCAGAGGGATATACGAGCTGCCAGGGCTAGTGCCTTGACTGTGCAGGAGCTGAACGTTGATCTTACTACTAGTAGTACTCCAGCCTGGTCCCTGAGGCGACATCCAGCGGTAATCGATTTTGAATCTAGCTGAGGGGCTCCCGCAGCTAAATGACTAGACCATCGTGCTTGTTCAAATAGTCGGAAAGATTCTCATACTATCGGGATTTAGCGGGGATCTACGGTAGCTCCTGGAGTTAAGATCCAATCAGGCACCTCTCTCTCTGACAGTAAAATGATTCAAGCTTCGTAGCTGGAAATCTAGACCTAGATCTGCATTTGTAGCGTTACCCAAAGCTGTGCTAACACATGTAATCTCCCTTTGTAGTTTGAGTCGACTCTTTTTAGGAAACAAAACAGGCTTTTAGCGTAGGTAAGGGGCTTTCTTTCGTAGTTCACGAGGTAAGATTTGGGAATCCAGATCAGTAGGAGGCGAAGTGACAAAAACGCACTAGGACGGGGTAGCCAGAGATCATAATAATATCAGTGGCTGCGGTTTGCGCAATCTTCCAGACTCTCTTGGCACACAGCAAAGTCTCGAGATGGCGTCACTCAAGGTCTTGTTTACCGTCCTCCTTCTCAATGCCCAGTCCGTGCTGGGCATTGACCGTGTGTGCCAGCGTTTCCCGTATAATGAGCTGCTCCCTCTGAAGCACTACCCGCCAGCGGAGTTATACTGTTCTCGTCATTGTGAGTCAACTTCCGAGNNNCAGCGAGCACTTGGCNNNACAAAACGAGATCCCTTGCCTGCTTCGACCGTCACTCGAACAGTGACAATACCGACAACTGCAGTTGTGACAATCTCCAAGCCTACCAAGACTCTTACGCTCACCACTGGCACCACCACATCTACTGTTTACACATCGCTGCGACAGCGTACGTCTACACGACTACGCAGACTGCTACGGTTACCACTGGAACTTCGGNNNGTCATCTTCAATATAGCANNNTGCCCTCAATTTGGCCCATTAGCTGATGTTTTTCGTTATAGACACAGACTGTTCACACCGGCACGGAGATTGATACGGTCTACACCCAGACCGATGTTGTCACCGTATACACTGCTACATCAACCGACTACGAAACCACTGGAACCGACACCATGTAAGTTACTAGAATACTCAACAAGCTACGGACAGNNNCTGACCGTGTACAGCACCACAACCGTAGCCACGGTCCCCACAACGATCACAACCGCGACCATCACAGTTTTTGAGACCCAGCAAGCCACGGTAACAGCCTCATCTGGAACTGTTACGGCTTACACAACCGTCGATACTGGCCTGCAAAAGCGCCATTACCACGATTATCGCGATGATCTTCTGCCGAAGTTGGCCAGATGCCAGAATAACATCTTGAAGACGGCTTGCTCAGTATGTCTTGTATTAAAGGGTCCGTGTCTCATGATTCGTTGCNNNCGAAACAAATGTATCGAGGTTTCCGGACCGACGCGTACCGTCACGCACACGACTAAGTGCACCCATACTTCGTTTAAGACTGTCGGCGGGGCGACCAAAACCGTGAATGTCGTCGGCACAACTACAACGAAAGAGGCGTCAACGTCTACCATCAGCACCGTATCTGTCAGTCTCCTTTCCCTGNNNTGGCTAACAACTTCTGTCCTAATTCTCTCCGTACAGACAATCACTACCTCTGTTGGTTATGTGACCACAGTATTGGATACTGAAACAGATACTATCAGCACCGATTCGGTTTCGACTCTGTCGACAGTTTTTATCAGCGAAGTCCCTACGGCCACCACCACGACAGTTTCAATTACTGCTTCCTCACCAGTCAATGTGGCATTAACCACAACCGTGCCTACAACATCCACAACGACGGTCATAGTACCAGCTGCTACTATTACTCTCGCAACTAGTGTTGCGTATACCAAAGTATTCGGCCCGCAAGATGGCTGCGCCTATGTCTTGGAAGCGNNNGTAACGCCTAGTCTGGAATATGTAAACCGCNNNAGCTCATGGAGCNNNTTTGACAATTGTAGTGACTACCTCGATCAATATTCGCAAGACATCCCTGCCGGTACAACGCATGACGCCAGAGCTGCCATCTGCGCTGCGTTCTGCGACAGAACACCTGGATGCATAACAGTTGGTATGAACTGGTTCCCATCTTGCGGGGCCAATGGCGAGTCGGTGTACTGCATTGCTTCTCAAGATGCGTGGGCGGGCTCAGGTACCATGGAGTGCGGCATTGGAACTGGCTATAACGGATGTTCCATCTACCAGGATGGTACTGTATTTCAGTATGTGATCTCCTCGCCCTGACATGATGATTGACAGCCTGACTAATTGAATGAACAGGAAAAACTAGATTTAGTAAACGATATAATATTTAATTGAGACGCTGTTGTTTAGCGTCAATTCTAGGATATCCATTGCGCTGCATGGATTGTTGGGCATGAACGCTTCAAAACTGCAAGGTAACAGAGTGCCCATTTATAGTTGTGCGCAAGAAACCAATTTTAAGTAATAATAATTTGAGCTTCAGAACAAATTGGGAATTGCCAAGTACATTAGTATCATTTCAGCCTCTCCCCTTTACTATAAATCCATCTAATGCAAGTTCCACACCATTAGCTTCCTCTGACATGCTATGATTGGGCGTTCAGCCGCCGATCTCAAACACGGCACCGCCCTTACAGCCTTACGATTGGCTTTCGTAGCCGATCCTGAATCCTTCAGCATCCTATGCCTGGAAAATTATATCATTGGCTTCAGGCAGACTTTAAACCTTGTCAGTGGCACGATGTTACATGAGCCTCGCTAGCCCTTGAAAGCAGCCCCCAGTAGGCTGAATCCTCCAGAGTGAGCACTACCGATTAACATAACCCGTGATGTCGCGTCCAATTTTTTTCTCTCCGGCTTTCTCTCGTCTTTATTTTCCCTTTCTTCCCCTCTTCTTTACCTGATGATGGTGATGAGCTCTAGGAGCACCTTCGATTCTAATGGTATCACCCTACAGCGAGACCGCGGGGCCTGGGGTTTTGCCGGAAGTTGATGCATCTAGATTAGATGGCTCCAACACGCTAGGTGACGCTGAAGCTCCTGAGCTTTTCCGTGGATATGATGGTTTGGAAGTGGTTAATGGCGATTTGCTTAACGAAAGCAACAAAATAAAGGCTGAGAACGAAGCTACAGCAGCAGCCATTGGACACAACACGCCGCAGAAAAACGCGAGAAGAAGGCTTCTATGGATTGCGATCGGGATTGTGATTCTGGTCGTCGTGATAGTGGCAGCTGTGGTTGGCGGTGTTCTTGGGTCGCGACATCATCACAACTCCTCGGCGTCCTCGAAATCCTCAAGCACGCCTACATCATCCGCTTCTTCAACTCCCTCTTCCTCCTCCTCGTCGTCGCCCAGCGCTATTTACTCCAAATCAAGCTTAGGGGTAACCGGTTGGTGGGAAACTACGTCGAGTTACAACATCCGCCTCGCCTACCAGGGAAATGATGGGCAATTGCGCATGATAGGCTACAGCTCGAACAATAACAAATGGTCAGCCGTGTCAACGTATAATGTCGACCCGGAACCAAAGATGGGCACTCCAATTGCCACTTGTTGTTACAATTCAACGTTCTACAGTGGAGGTAAAGTGACCTCCGACAATGTAAGACTTCCCGCCCTCTCCCATCGCCCTTCAAGCACTGCCCTTATCNNNCGCGCCAATNNNTATGTAAATTATACGCAAATCGACATATTCTACCAAGGAAAGCAAAACTACATTAACGAATGGATAATCCGAGAGGAAAAGTACCCAGTGGTGACAACTACGGACACCAAAGGTACCATCGACCCGTTGGCCTACAAAGCAGGCCCAAACACGAGGATTGCAACCTACTGGCCTAGTGTCATCTTTCAGAACGATGTGAATCAATTAGAAGAAGCCTATTTTTCGACAAAGAGCGTTTGGAGTCAACAACTATTGAACCTCTCAAGTACAAATCACTCAGCACTGGTTGAAGTCCCCTACTCGGGAGAGAGAACTGGCAGCGCAAATTTCATCTACCAACGAGATGACGGGAGGCTTTTTGCTGAATCGCGGGTCAATTCCAGTGTGGGAGCAGCTGCAGGTAAGACC
>JARWZN010000006.1:4191887-4290651 GCA_030015385.1 Trichoderma sp. BMH-0061
ACGTCTTGTCTTTAGTTGGGGGCATACCTCAAGTAATGCATGAGACGAAGCAAGAGCTGCTGAAACTAAATCTCCTGCTTTATTGATCGAAACAGTATTCTTTTTTCCGTTGAAAAATGCGTCGATACCTTCCCCATTAAAAAAAGTATTATTGTGCTCAGTAAATCCATTAATGGAGCCATTGGTCTCTGCGTCGTCGACAGAGAAATTGAACCTTTCTCCGCTGGTGAAAGCATCTACCCTGTCTCCGAATTGGGCAATATGAAGTCCGAAGTATTGGGCAGCATTGAGAACTCGATCCCAGGCATTGTCTCTGTCTGGCATTCTAATGAGGCGTTCATCTGAGATGTATTGGAGATACCACGTCAGAGTGAAGTCAGTGATATCAACATCAACCTTATTATTAGCGTTAAGCTCAGGTCGCCTAAGTTGTTGAGGCATCCTTTGGATCATGACTGAACCATTCTCTACCACTCGCCTCGATTGGCGCGTAGTAACGGTGGTCAAGGTCTGCGTATTGGGAGCAGAGGTTGTAGTAGTCGTAGTTGTCACTTCATTTTGGCTAAGGTTGCGCTTTGGTGACACCGGCCTGACCACTGTTGCCTCGACATCTACGTCCCGTGTAACTTCTGTCACTGGAACGGAGGGAGGTGGTTGTGGGAGCATCAAACCCTGAGATCTTGGAGGGTCCATAGTTGTGGCGCGTCGAGGGACTTCTGGCCTGACGAAGAAATTTTCACTTTGTACAGAAGTTGCTGCGCTTGTTGGAGTGCTATTCTCTCCCGTGAATTCAGGGGATATAAGCTCAGCGGTCTTATTACTTTTCTTCCCTGAAAGCAACATCAGTTTCAGAATTGGGAGAGATATCTAGATTGAAACTTTCTCGTTTGTGTAGGTATGCTATGGAAAGTAGGATAAATATGTATAAGAACACACCTCTTGCAAAGCTTTTCAAAGATTTCATGCTGAGTTGTATGTTGGTGCTAACATGTCAATCTGCCGTGGTTAGAGACAGATTAGGTAGTCAAATGTTTAAAATCATGAGGCGCCATACATATGTCTATCAAGAAAGCCTCTTCAAAAGGCTCTGAGTGAGATGAAGAGAAGAGATGGTTTGAGCAAGCGATGCGAGGACAATACTTATATAGAGCACTTGTATCTCACAGAGAGTAAGGGCGGGTACTTATGAGTGTATTTTGTCTTTAATATACTTTGCTGTGTATATAACATGAGAGGCAACCAAAAATTCCCCATTAAATGCAATCTAACGAGAGCCTCTTCACACCGAAAGTCCATTTCATTGGTAGTATGAGAATCGGCCTCGCAGAATGCATCTCCAGGTGGCCTTGCATGCAGCCGGTGAGAGTGGCCGGGACTGTGACCTGGCTGCCAGGTTGTCAGATTACGAGCCTATCAGAAATGGAGGGGGCTTGTATCCTCAACTGAAACTTGCATTATGGCTATGTATACGTGTTTTGTATATGAGGCTTGTGCATATACACTGTAGTGGGATATGCTTTTCGCTCTGCGTTGCCACGCCTTATATGCACTACCAGTACGCATCTTGTATCTTTAGTCGAAATCTCATACACTGATGTACAAGATGCTATGTTAAATCCAGAAAGAATTGGAGACCTCAATGCTACAGGCCGTGTGCGGTGTCGTAGTGTTCGCAGTTCTCCAGCAGCAATTGGACACAAAGCTATATGTATCTACTTGTAGCATAAAGTTTGGGGGCTGAAGTCCAGCTAATACATTCACACTACCGTGCCTAAATACCCTTGCTTTTTATTGTTCCGTAGCTGTAGATTTCACTCGTCTGCTTCCATAAATGCCGACGCCCTACTCACAATCCCACCATCTCGCTTTCAAATTGGCCACAGATTGGCCACCGCATGCTACGTGGAATAACAACATAGGGCTGCTACGCCACAGATAATGTGTTGAGCTGTCATTGGCAAAGCGGTAGGCTCTGGGAATCTTGAATGAGACACTGACCCGTTCCGCCCTGCCTTATCGCGCTTTGGCCGTCCTATAGGCTAGTATCCCGGCCCAGAGAAGGCTCTCAGCTCAACGGTGAGGATCAGGCTCTGGCGTTGCGGCTAACCGACGTCGGATCTGGCATCTGCATACGCGACTTGCTATTACTACGACATTATAGAATAGCAGGTATTGACTTCACAATGTGACAGGGATGTAACCGAGCTGGTGTGCCTCAACCGCTTCACAAATGGCCCCCATGTGGCAACTTGGAGCGGCTTGGAGCCTCGAATCTCCAAAGGCGGTGGATCCTAAGCCATAAACAATGTTTTGGCCTAAAACTCTATGGAACAAGTGATAGAGCCGCATGTTGTGGAGCTGCGCATCAAAGACCCCGTACACACGTTATATACGCCCAAACGACAGCTCCTAGCAGACTGGTCTATCAAATTGTTTTCTGAACCAGGGCTTATGTGTATATATGTTGTTATAAATATTTGTATGTCTTGTAAGATCTTTCTAGTACTGGTAGCTATCCATAGAGCGTGTGCATCACCCGAAACCCTTTACAGTTTGTTCATCTGGGAGTATGCTTGTAGATACCAATGGATTATACTGACCTAGGTATGTGGCAAACGGGGCCTTACCTTCGCTTTTTTTTTTTAATAGGTGCAAACCGCTGTATTGGAATGCATGCTTATTGCGTTGGATAGAATACGAATGTTCTCCATGGAAAGATTGATGTCGCCATTCCATACTCCGTAGATATCACATATCAACAATGGTTACCCACAAATGTGCATATACAGACGCTATGAGTTAACATTGGCCAACACCCAGGCCTCTGACCACAGTCTCTACTTTACAAAGCTACTCTTCTTCTTAGTGAGACAGACAATTTAAAAATAACTGCGTTATTACCGATATCATTATATCTGTGTTGTTTTTCAACAAAGAATGCAGAAGAGCCTCAATATCCGGGGAATGCGTTGGAGTTACATCCGATCTCATAGTATCACACCCTTGTAAAGCTGAAGTCTGACGGTGAACACTGGAGTACATGCATCCAAGCCTAATTGGCTTGTTTTGTAAGAACAGGGGCGAATCAAAGCCCAACGATGATGATTGCAGATTTCCAGCTTGCTGCACACTTCAACACTTAACTTAGATTAGCTCGAAACCGACATCGTGCAGCTGTGGCAACAAATTTGGGCAGAAATGTGTGGTCAATATGGCTGCAGAGCTTGCGCGTCGCATTAGGGAGGAAACAGCGTTCGCCTGCTGACGGGCAGATTTCTCATTTCATCCTGTAAAAGGAGCGAATTATTGTAATGCAAAAATCTGTAATTACACTTGATTCACTAGGCAAAAATCGGTTGACTAACCGCTACATTTGATGAGTTCGAGATCCTTCGTGTAGGAAACTCCAGGTTGGTGTCGCAGCTGCATGTACGGAGCACCAATGACGCATGCAGAACAACACATCACGATCCGATGATTGAAGAAAGACCCACAATTGTAGTTGCCAATAATAACGGGAATTTGCTGTATATCTTGATTCGTAAGAGTTGGGTCGTGAACTCCATTCGTGGGGGATTGCATACTGTTCCTCACAGGTAAACAGGTGAATTTGCTTCTGGCAATTTTGTCGTGATGATACGGTCACAATTAAGCGAGTACATTTAATAAAAAATTCGTTGTAATTTACAATGATATCCTTATAATTCTTTACTGTTAATGGTAGGAAGAAAATTTCCCAGACTGTCGTTTTTTTTAATGGAATGAAGTTTCCAACCCACCAATGTGAAGGTATTATCACCATCGCAACCTCTGCGACAATGCTCGAAATGGTACACTTTAATCTTATCGCAGCTGATGAATACAGTAGTTTTCAGGATTTGATTGATGATGTGACTCTTTGATGCATTGTTCAAGACTTGAACTGCATCCAACAATATTTAAACGTACATGTCGTGACGCTGAAGCACACCAATGCACTACTAGCGCTTCTAACATCGCTTTGCAGATGTAATGCATCCCATCCTGCCTCATTGGGAAGACACTAAGCTGATTCAACCAATTGATGATGAGCATAGAGTAAGGTCATTGTGATTCATTTTAGTTTGTCTATCTCGCATGAGCATTAGCATGGACATTAGTATGAGCATTAGCCTTAGCATTAGTAACGAAGACTACTCGAGTGATATCGACAAAGCGAGGATCGAGTTCGTCAACCTGATGAAGTTCTTAATAATGCCAATTTTTGCTTGTCAAGTCTTCTCTCACTTTATAGTTAAGTTCTGACTCCTTCAACACCTCCATATCAATATCGGCAATGAAGAAACCCTCTGAACTGTCCCACATACGATTCACAGGACCTATAAATGGCATGGCGACCTGTGATAACCCAACAAACGTATCCGGGGGCCCGCCGGCATTTGCGAATACAACAGCACAGCTGTTTTCGAAGCAACGAGATGTTATCATTGTGTTAAGAACGAGGCTTTCATAGTCGGGATTCAGTTTTAGTCCATAAGAACTTGATTCATCGAGGGTCCAACAGGTCGGCACGATGATGATATCTGCACCATCTCTTACCAGCTCTCGAAATGCTTCTGGGAAAGCAAGATCCCAACAGATTAAGATTCCTACTTTTCCCAACGGAGTAGATATCGCAGAGTGCTTCTTCTCACCTCGAGATTGGTGAAGACGTTCGGTATGCCATAGGTTTTTCTTCCGATAAGATCCTAGAATCTCCCCTTCGTGCGAGATAAAGTAGGAGGTGTTGAACAAATGGTAATCTCCGTCTATACTGCTCAATTTCTTACTGCCAATAGACGCAGTCTCGTCTGTAGCTGGATGCCGCTCAACTAGGGTTCCTGGGACAAGACAGATGCTAAGCTCCCGCGCCAACGCACAGTATCGGTCAAGGTACTCTTGACTTCGTCCTGCTTGCTTGATGTACAAGGATTCCTCAGGTAAATAACCGTTTAAATGGTATCTACAATTGAGNNNAACATGATGCTGTGAATGCGAACAGATGCAACAGAGCAAATGATGCACNNNCTCTGGAAGAACGACAAGTTGAGCTCCCTGTTCAGCTGCTTGTCGGATGAAGCGACAAGATTTTGTGAAGTTGGCCTCTATATCAAGCGGNNNTAGCGCGTTNNNGAAGAATGAATAGGTGGAAATAAAGAGCACACACAACATACTCTTGAANTAGAGCTGAACAACTGCGACTTTGATCTTTTCCGGCATGTTTTTCGAGCTAGTTTACTCTTGGTTGGCCACCGTCTATTCTTTTCTCTTGATGAATGTATGTTCGTGAGTTCTTATACTGATTAGATCAACTGCCCCATCGTTCTCTCTTGATAAACGGATCTCCCACACTTTATATGTGTTAATTAGGGATCGGAGGGGGCTAGTTTAGAGGAAGCCACCAGTTTTGCGCTATTTGCTTAGGTGAATAATTTGGTGTCTGTCAGTAGCCTCGCTGATAGTTGCTGAATGTATTGTAATGATCAGTCTCGATTTATTTTTCATTATCCCTTTATAAATTTCCGACTCTATCTAATAAATTGGTTCACAAAGTCTGCTCCCAGTCCAACTTTCTCGTAATGTTCTCTGGCTTTCTGAATCTTGCTAAAAACATCTTCCACGCCAACAGGGTTACCATCAACATCAACATAGATGTAAGCACCAGTAACATGAAACATTGTAACCATTTCCTCCACATCATCAGGGACTTCCAAGGTATGGATATCACCCGGGGGCTCAAAGGCGTAGCTACCCTGTTCGGCCCACCAAGGATGCTCGAGATAATGCCATCTACCCTTTAGCACTGTGGCATGCACAGGGCCAGCATGGCGATGTCGTGAGAGTATGCCAGATTTGCGGACTCTGAGAATGTTGACAAAATAGCCTTGACTGACGGAGAAGAGCAAAGGTCTAAACCAGACCTGATCGGACTGAGGGACCCATAGACGCTCATCGCAGTCAAGACTTAGGACATCGGGGACGACTTGATCCTCGAGAACGTTGGGAAGTGGCTGGCCTCGATAGGCGAGGGCATCCTGATCGGAGGTTTTGGTGGTGGAAGGCATTATAGGTATGTGCGTGCTGAGTTTATTTGAAAGGCGCTATGAAGGTAAATCATGATTGCAGATGTGTGCTAACAAGGTCAAGTTATACCAGAGACAAAGAGGCATGCTCGTACGAATCGTGATGCTAGAAATCATCTGTTATTCCAATATCCGAGTCTCTAACGAGTAGTCGAGTTCAGTGCCAACGTAATGTAGCTAGATCCGGAGATTTTCACACTCCAGTGGATATCATGATTCGTTCTGTCTCCAATTGTTGAGCTAGCGAACTACTGACTAGCGATCCGGGCGCCGAGCGCTTCGAGCGCGGGGAAGATTTCTCCTAAGACAAGAAAAACAAGCTATCTTCTTAGCCCACTGTTTCAACGACTAAATGATGACGGTGAAGATACGGCGCAAGAGGCGCTTCGCAGGCGCCGCCGCTATCGGATAATCTCCGACACCTGGGGCTACTTTTCGTATCTATTGAAACAATCAGATCCTATCTCAACTTAAATTTGCTTTTGGAGGCAGTTTGTCAATGGACCGGTCATTCGGTCGGCGTACAGACGGAGAGCAGAAGCACCATCAAAGCTGCTCTCTGATCACTACTCTCAGAGTGCTCTCGAGACACTCTCACTCAGTGCCTTAAACTTCCTCTATCTCACTTTACAATACCTCCAACTAGATAGAATCGCCATGGAGGCACCCGATTGGTGGCGCGACACTGTCGTGTACCAAATCTATCCTGTGTCATTCAAAGACACAACCGGGAATGGAAAAGGCGATCTCAATGGCATCACTTCCAAGTTACCGTATCTCAAGGACCTTGGCGTTGAGGTCGTATGGTTATCTCCAGTGTATGCGTCGCCAATGGTTGATATGGGATACGACATCTCTAACTATCGAGAGATACATCCGGACTTTGGCTCCATGGCGGACTGGGAGCGCATGGTAGAAGAGGCCCATCGGATAGGATTAAAAGTTGTCATGGATCTAGTCGTCAACCATACTTCAGATCAGCATGAATGGTTTCAGGATGCCAAAAATGGTGGTTCAAAAAAAGATTGGTATATATGGCGGGGGAAGAACAAAGAAGGAAAGGAGCCTAACAATTGGGGCGCCATCTTCGGTGGCTCATGCTGGGAATGGAACGACCAACTGCAGGAGTACTATCTTCATGTCTTCGACGTATCACAACCTGATCTCAACTGGGAGAATCCTGTGGTCCGAGAGGCTGTGTGGGACGTTATGCGGTTTTGGTTAGATAAAGGCTGCGATGGGTTCAGAATGGATGTCATCAACTGCATCTCCAAGACACCTGGTTTTCCGGATGCGCCCGTCACTGATCCTCAAAACCCCTATCAATACGGCTTAATCTATCGTTTCAACGGACCAAAAGTAGCAGACTATTTATTTGAGATGCACGAAAAGGTCCTTCGATACTATCCCAATGCGTTCACGGTTGGAGAAGCTCCAGGAGTCAAGAGCGCAGAGCAAGCACTACCACTGGTTAAAAACGGCGTTCCTCTTCAGGTACGGTTTTCTTCTCTTTTGGCTTCANNNATAAGTTTGCTAACACTACAGATGATTTTCCACTTTGAACACATGTATATCGATCATCAGCCTGGCAAAACGTGTTTCAACCACAAGCCATGGAAGCTCACTGAACTGAAGGATGTTCTCGGAAAGTTCATGGAGTTCAACCAGGCTAATGGTGGGTGGGATAGCCTATACTTGGAGAATCATGATCAGCCACGGATTGTTAGTCGATGGGCAAATGACGGCCTTTATCGCGATGTATCCGCCAAGATGTTAGCGCTCTTCCACGCCACAGGTAGAGGCACTCTATTTCTCTACCAAGGTCAAGAAATCGGCATGGCCAATCCGGCCTCTTGGGATTTCGATGAGCTCCGAGATTTGGAGGAGATACAGTATTATGAAGCTGTCGAGGCCAAAAATGGAGATATCCAAGGTGCTCTGAAGCAAATCCAGCGAATTGGACGAGACAACTCACGCACACCGATGCAGTGGAATGCGGATATCAACGCAGGTTTTACTTCCGGCACGCCTTGGATCAAAGTGAACCAAGACTACAAAGAATGGAATGTTGAAACACAATCAACAAGCTCGGGTATGAGCGTGCTCAAATTCTGGAAGCTTTTGCTCAGGACCAGAAAAGAGCACCCTGGCTTAATTCGTGGCAAGTTTGAGATGGTCGACTATGAGAACGAGAACGTCTACGCCTACACTAGGACAGACGCTGCAGGACAATACCTGATTGTTTGTTCGTTCTCTGAAAAGCAAATGCAATGGAAGTGTCTAGTACCTCGTGGTAGCTTATTGCTTGGGAATTACGCGGAGAAAGATAACGAGACGGGGGATTTACTGAATTTGCAGCCATATGAGGGGCGAGCCTATTGCCTGCGTACAAATTAGAAGGCAATAGAGCACCAGCTTGAATAAATTGTCTAGATATGCCAAACTGAAACAATTAGGGTGTGAAAATTTTTTTTGTAATAACCTGTCATCACAGTCTGGATTAAAAATTATTGTTGGGCTGGAACTATGCAGACATGGGTACAATTATATCTATGTACCTACATTGGAGACAAATTCGTTTCATAAAGCCGGATTGAAGTCCTACTGTTATGCTACTATTGACATTATTTGTGAAAGCCGTTGACACCAAAGCGAAGGACGTGCTCCTCCGTCACAGCCAGAATCGCCTCCTTCAGAATTCCGACAATAGCCTTAATCTCCTCCTCTGTAACAATGTATGGCGGCGCTAGAATGACTAGTTCTACATCAATCTTGCCAGTCTTGCCCAAATTTCCCAAAACATTCAGGCCCAATTCTGCTGCAACTTCCACTATTCGGTTCGAGAAATTGTGCTCGACAGGGAATGGAATTTTGGCAGCGGCATCACGCATAAATTCGACAGCCCAAAACAGCCCTCTTCCGCGTATATTTCCAACATGTGCCAAAGGGCCAATTTCTTTGTTCAACTCTGACTCAAGAAACCGGCCCATACTTGCAACATGATCTAGGATGTTTTCCCGCTTAATGATCTTTTGCACAGCGAGGGCTGCCGCGCAAGCTGTTGGGTGAGCTTGGAAAGTATGGCCGTGAGCGAGCACCATGGTGCCTTCAGCTAGACCGTCAAAGACTCTCTGATTCAACAAGACACCGGACAGAGGCACGAACCCTCCTCCTAATGCTTTTCCAATCATCTGAATGTCTGGCCCACTGATACCTTCCTGCTCCCAGGCATGCATCGTGCCTGTCTTTCCCATACCGCACATGATNNNAACTGTCAGCCTCTCTCCCTGTGTGATAGGTGGACTGAAGTTACAAACCTCATCAAGTATCAACAGAGCTCCGTATTTATCGCAAATTTCGCGAACTGCCTTGAAATATTCAGGTACCGGGGGCACACATCCAAGTGTTGTCCCGCTGACCGTCTCAGCTACAAATGCTGCAACGGTATCCGGACCCAAGCGCAAGAATTCGTCCTCTAGCTGCAACTTCAATCTTTCGACATACTGAGCATCGGTTTCGGACTCCCCCTTTGCCCTGTAGCTATAACATGGATCAACAAAGCTGACATTATAAGCTATCCAGGGGCGGTAATATGCACGACGCGATTCGTGGCCGGAGATGCTCAGCGCACCGAGAGTGTTGCCGTGATAGCTTTGCTTTCTGGCAATAAAGTTGATTCGTTTATGCTGTCCGACTTCGCAAAAGTATTGCGTTGCCAATTTGAGGGCTGCATCCGTCGCTTCGCTACCAGAGTTGACAAAAATGGCCTTGACCAGGCCTCCAGGGGCCTCTTCCAGGAGTTCGGTGGCCAGGGACTCAGCGGCATCGCAAGTATACCGACTTCCAGAATAGACATAGGCTATCTTGTCAAGTTGGTCGACGATAGCCTTTGTAACTTCGGGCTGGTGATGCCCCAAGACAGAGACGGAGGGCCCAGCAGAGGCATCATAGACAACCTTTCCAGATTCTAGAGTAAACGAGATGCCTGAGCCTGACACAATCTTCTGTGGCTCATATGCCAAGGCACGATGAAGAACATGTGACTTGGCGACGAATTGATTGACTGGCATCTTGAGCTGAGAACGAGAGGGGAGGCACGGGTTCAACCTACGGAAGCCCTGAGAAACATGGGAGCATGGAGAACTCCTTTCTTATCTTCCTATGATCGATCATATCCTTTCCAAGGCTTTCTCTTATTGTCATATCCATAATTTGAGTACCATCCATCTGGCTCTACCTCGCATCGTGTCTTTCCATCAACGCTAAACCTAGCGATAGATCGTGGCAAACGCTGGTCTAAAGCCGTTGACTTGTTATGGTTAGTGGCGCCGAGCGCTTACGGCGAACCACTCGACGGTGCTTATTAGTCCAAATCTCGTAGAACCGAAGACGGAGCAGCACGCGACTCGGAGAGATGTGGCAGATGATGGAAGATAAGACTGGCTGAACCAAACTAGCTGCTTACCAAGGGCATTAGACTCCAGCTATTGTGGTTAGTTCTAATACAACAATGAGTCCGGGGAAGGGAAAGCATGGGGAAGGCATTTCGAGCCTTCATTTTTACCCCGGAATTGCCATGGGACTATCATCAAGATAACGAGACTGTTGATACATAAAATGCAATCTTCTGCTCCAAGAAGATGAACATACCATCAGCAACTCGACTCGAAACAATAGCAAAATTCTCAATTATTTCCATCATATCCCAATCTATTTTACTCTTTCCAAATTGACCACAGGGTCATTCATGGTCACCAACATGACAGAGGAAATTCATGTTGCTCCGACTGAGAAAGTCAACCATGAAATAGACATGGGCGATGTGGCCATCGCCAAGCAGGCCCAAGATGCTCGAGTCACAGAGCACAGCCTGACTCTCAAGGATGTTTTCCGTCATTATCGATCAGCAATTGGGTGGTCCTTTCTCTTCAGCCTGGGAGTCATCATGGCCGGCTTCGATCCGCAATTGGTCGGTACGCTAATTGCAATCCCGTGCTTTCAACATGATTTTGGCGTTGAGCTTGATGATGGATCCTTTGTTGTCCAAGCAAAGTGGCAATCTGCTTTCAATCTTGGTGTCCCTGTCGGACAGGTGCTTGGTGCTTTTGGTGTTGGGTGGCCATTGGAGAAGTTTGGACGTCGATGGACTCTGGCCGCCTGTTGTTGCGTTACTCTTATCACCGTTGCATTACAGACTTCTGCTCAAAATCGACCTCAAATTCTCATTGCGGAGCTTATCAACGGCGTGGTTCTCGGTGCCTATCCAGTCATTGCTCCCACGTATATCTCAGAAGTCACACCCGTGGTGTTCAGAGGCATTGCAGCGGCTTTTGTCAACCTGTCATTCGTCATTGGCCAACTTGTCGCAAGTGGTGTTCTGGCTGGCTGCCAAAATCGCGACGACCGATGGGCATACGATATACCATTTGCAACTCAACTGATCTTCCCCATCATCATTCTGGTCTTATTACCATTTTGTCCCGAGAGCCCATGGTGGTTGGTCCGCAGAGGCGAACTTCAGAAAGCTGAGCGATCTCTTAAACGCCTCACGAGCGAATCGGTCGATACAAGCATGCTTCTTGCTCACATACAGCTTACAACATCACTCGAAGAAGCAGAGACTGATACAGCTACATTTATAGACTGCTTCAAAAACACAGATCTCCGGCGAACAGTCATCTGCATAATGGTCTATGCCATTCAGCCACTGGTCGCCAACTTCTTGGTCATCGGATACGCTGTCTACTTCTTCGAACTGGCTGGACTCGAAGCAAGCGACTCTTTTAACCTTGGCGTTGGGTTGCTAGGCGTTGGCTTCGTGGGAACCGTTCTCTCTTGGTTCCTCCTCAATCAATTCGGCCGCCGCACAATCTACAACCAAGGCTGCAGTATCTTGGTTGTCATTGTTCTCTTAGTAGGAGTTCTCGATGTTGTTCCTGGTTACGGTACTACAAACCACAATGTTGTTTGGGCGCAGTGTTCCATGATGGTCGTCTACAACTTCTTCTACGATTTGACAATTGGTCCGCTCTGTTTCGTCTACTTGTCGGAAGTTTCATCCGCCAAATTACGAGACAAGACAATCGCCATCGCAACGACTATAAATGCTTTGATCAATGTTGCCTGTGCCGTAGGCATTCCTTATGCCATCAACCCAGATCAAGGCAACCTGCGCGGCAAACTCGCTTTTGTCTTTTTCGGCGTGTCTCTACCTTGCCTCGCATGGTGCTTCCTTGCACTGCCGGAAACTAAGGGTCGGACTTTTGAGGAGTTGGACATTATGTTCCAGAGGAAAGTCCCAACAAGAAAGTTTGCGACTTACAAATTCTCAGAGTATATGGAAGAGGACGAAGCCATTGCAAATAGGGAAGGATAGCTTAAAGAGGCATTGTAAACTTCGCTCAAGTTTAGTAGTTAATACACAGTAATAAGTTTGATAGCTAAAAAAGAATTCAAGGTCCTAATGCTGGTTCCAGTAACCCGCTACTCCATTTACCCATTCGTAACGCCGTAGCTCGCACAAAGCCCATAACCTCTATACATAATATTAAATACCAAATTCTCTACTCTTAAAGATGAATCAAGACAGCGCGAGTTCCCAGTGTCTTCGCCTAATGATATCAAGCCAATCTAATAAATGACCAGTCATTGGCCCTGTGATACTCGTATGTTGCAGCCATAGTTCCTCCAAGACTGACAATGCAGAGGCGGCGTTTTGGAAGTGTCGATACGTCGCGATGTGCTGTAGTCTTTCGCGGATAAACTGCATTGTTGACTTAGATCGGGTCTCGCCACCAGCCATGAAGAGAGGGAACAAAGAGGTGCATTCCGGGAGGCATCCCAGTGGCATCTGTTCTAATTGATATACGATTGAAGCAACTTGACTTGCAATCTTGCCTTCAAGCTCTGTACTTGATCCTAGGATCCTGCGTCGCATCACACGATATAGGTGTATGAGAGCTGAGCTTCTATAGGCCTCTGCGAGATTGACTAGGCACTGACTGTTCGATTCTGGGCATTTCCAATCTTGAAGCTCAAATTCTATCGAATAAGCTTGAGAAATAAGATCTACCGTTCTGGAAAGTGAGGAATCGTCAGTATCGTCGGTATCGTGTAGAAATGAAGATGTCGAATCAGACTCGCTGCTGCAAGGCGATGGGCTTTCCATTTGCCGGATAGCGTCACCATTCAGCGAGCTGATTTTGGAAATCAGGGCTAATGGCTCAGATGCCAGCCCAACATAGGAATCCAATTCGTTCACTGGCTGTGGGATCCAGTATCGCCCTGGTATCAGAGGCTCGCGATCCAACGTTACGCTCATGAGGATGTCGTGATACGCGAAATTTCTTAGTAGCCAGCGAATCTCATATGGGGGATTCTCCAGGCTCCCATCTTGTGACGACGAGAACCAGGCATCTCGGATTATGTGCGCAGCGCCCACAAGATGGTTACGCCACTCCGCAGTATCGCCCAAAACAGCCGACATGGAGCAGAAGACGAGACAGCAAGCCAAAGAGACTTCAGGTAATTCGTTCTTTAACAAAGATGCTGTGAAAGACTGCAGAGCCGTAGATCGATGCTCAAGGGCTTTGATACGATAGGTGTCGTCGCAGAGGGATAGGTGAGATGATGACCATGCGATTAGCATATCAAGAAGCGCTTTCTCCTCAATTGCCATGGGTAACAGCACTGCCATGTTATCCACTGTGGTGTGCTGGTTAGAAGAATAAATTGAGAGTAGAGGCGTACCAGAAAGAAATCCGTTGTTCTCCAGATTGGTGGTCAGCATAGTATTAAAGATCTGAACGTAGTATCTCAGTGCCAACTTGCGATCCAGTGATCGACGAGCAAGTTCTGGGGCATCGCTCTGGAGAAATTGAAAAGGAGCGGGTGCGATTGGGATGGTCAACGGCACGCAGGAATGGTCTGTCACTCGTGGCCGCTGTGACACCAAACGTGAGGAAGATGCAGAGCCTTCCCCTATATCACGGGGGCCCGGCCAATGACAGATGAGATTGAGACGAATGCAATGACCACAGACATCCCGGACACCATCGCATCGCTTCCTCCTGCATTTCCCATCCAGNNNGTTACCTAAATCCGATTCATAGAGTGGATGTTCGTACCTTCGACGGCATGTCAAGCACCCCGTTCTGTTGCGCCTNCCGCGGGACGTACTCTTCCGGCTGACCTTGATTGACCGAAATACTCGGTGAAGTATTCTGCAGACTCTCGGCCATATGAAATGCTTTGAAATGCCCTGGATAAAACAACGGTTATAGAAGTTTGATTCATTTGTGAGTTTGGGGGTCAATTCGGAGGCCTTCCTCCGTCTTACTCCGGAATTTGTTATCGCCTTAGTGCCAACCCCGCACAACTAGAGCAACATTAATACGGGATAGGCTAGGGACTAGACGGTCTCTTTTATCATTTAGAACAGGAGATACTGAATTTTCCGAGAGATTGCCGATGGTCTTTGGGCACTTAACCAGAGTTGACAAGGGAAACGGAGACTACCTAACCTACACGGCTTAAGATTTGGTGTACGCGGCTAAAGGCGTTTCGTGGTTAGGAATTGTCCAATGTCACATCTTAGTTACAACTGCATTGCCCGCCTGGTCTCATGACTTGAATAATTGAAAACTGTACGGAGTAGGCCAACTAGAGTAAACGAAGAGAGTGATCACAATTAGACATCGTTATTATCAAGTCACATATGGCGAACAGCGAAAGAGAGTGAGAATTGGGGAAAATTCGTATTCTTTTTTCCTTTCTATATACTAGGCAGAAACGAACTCAGTGTATTATAATTATTTGTCAGAAGAAAAGAAAAAGTCGCTGTTGTGTTGTCATCATCTAAACATATCCCACCAGTTTGCAATCCGTCCTCATTATTAATACACGATTTGGAACTGCCCGCATGTAGCCATGCCGTATGTGTTTCCGTCTGAATTAGGATCGACGTTCATCACGGGGTGTCCCCTTGTGCATTTGTCAGAAACACAACCCTCGACTGGGACATTTCGGTTCGTGTAGTAGTTCTCGCAGATAGAACCATCTGCAGTCAACTTCCAGAAGACACAGTCCCTATTTCTGAGGCAGTTTGAGCAACAGATGGAATCTCCGTTGCCATCTCCACGGGAGCCAAGGACAACATTGGGGTTGGATGGAGGGCCTTGGAGGATATATTTGTTGATGTTGGCGGGGTCACAAGGATTCTCGGTCTGGGTGACTGTGCTTCCGGTAGTGACAGTGGTAGCTGCAACGACTGTCGTCGTAGTGGATTCTGTGGCAGTTGTGGTTTCCTCAACCGTGCTGGTCGAAGTAGCCGTTGTGGTGCTGGTGGAGGTAGTAGTCAAGGTAACTGTCTGCTTAGGCGGCGGAGCTCCATTGACATGAGTCGTAGACGTCTTGGTGGTCGTGACAGTTTTGCAGTTTCGATCCGTGACAGTCTTGGTGATGATTACGGGGCGGTCTTCCTTGGTTTTGGTGACGACCTTTGTGACGCGAGGGCCACAGCTCTTTGTCGAAGTCAGGAAGCATGCTAGAATTAACAAGGTTAGCTTAAACGCNNNTGGCCTGTTACTTCTTTGAATCAACTTACAGCAATCCCGAGGTAATTCGTCGTAGTGGTTCTCAGAGCGCTTGAAAGTAGGCGCCAGAGTGAAAGTGGCTGGTGGTCCCTGAGCGGTGGTGGTTGGTGGCGCCTGAGCGCAAGTTTCGGGAGCCCAGCTGAGAAACGAAGTGCTGGTTTGGGTACTGCCCATTGTCAGTTCATCATGTGTAGACCCCATGGCGGAGATACGAACTACNNNCGTCGTAGCTGTGGTGCTGGAAGTATCAGTCTCCACAGAGGTTGTAGTGATAGTGACAGTCGAGGAATCAGTTTCCACATCTGTTGTGGTTGCGACCGCCGTCAAGGTTGCCCAGGCTGTAGCTGTGTCTTGATGAGTGCTNNNAGAGGCATTCGAGTTAGTCAAATGTTTCTCACTTCCATACAACAGTCCAACATACATAGGATCCGTGACTGTGACAGTTCTGGTTGATGTTTTGGTGCTTGTTGCGGGCTTCACGGTTTTGGTTTGCGTGATGGTTGGGTGGCGGGTGACTGTGCTGGTTCTGATGACGGTTCCTTCAGGAGCCTCACATGTCGAGCGTCGGATATGTCGAGCGTCTAGATAAAGCAAAAGAGANNNGTCTCTATAATCTTTTTTGTTCCCTCCAGAAATCAACTCACTGATAATAGCATTGCACTCTCTTGCTGTCCACCAGGAGACCCATCGGCATGAAGGCGCCGGAGGATGGCAAGCTGGGTCACGAGCATCCACAGCCTGAAGGACTGACAGCGCAACGGAAAGGGTGAGCAACTTCATCTTGAATTGATGATAGACACTAAGGTTAGAATTGATGATAGACTTCCGACAGTCATGAGAGTGGCTACTCCAAACTATTTATTACGCCTACGAGAATCATGCAAGGAGAGATCATCCCTATAATATTGACATTGCTCGTGGACGCCCAATTGCCAGCAGCTCATCTTTGAAGCTATCTCTTCCTTTTTGGGATATAGCCACTGTCTAGCTAGATCGATAGTTGAAATCTGAGTCTTTCAGGGCCTAGATTCGTGAGCTGGCTCTCTGGCGACCTGAGACTATTCGCATTTAGACTGCCGCCAGCAGCTTAGCGTTCGCCACTTTACCCCTGTGCCGGCGTCTTCGATTGGGCTCAGGGACGGCAATTAAAAGCAATTGACCCAGCATGGTAAGATTAGCGGGCCACGAAGCCCGTGCTGTGCGTTAGCCGCTGAGTTATTGTTCAGCTGAATGGAGATTTTCTGTTTACCGAGTTGCTGGAAAGCATCTGGAGCATTTGCCCCTTGCCTCACGCACAGCTATGAGCTGAAAGCTACCCAAAAGTGGTCTTATTTACTTGAAAATGGCCATTGGGCTCGGAATCTAACATAGCAGTTTACTGGACTCTGGTTGTAGGTGAAAGAAGTCTTCTTTTCATCGGAGACTTGATAGAGAAAGATTCAAATCTGAGTGCTGTTATTTAATTGCGGTGATCGACGTGTTCGATGATCAAATGATCGCCTCAGCTTTAACCCAGCGTAATGAACTTGATGACAGGATTTGACGCGTCCCAGGCCTGCTTCAGCACTCTCCCAACTCCCAATCGAGATGCCATCTCCCGGTGGTCATCCCACTCAATCAGCATCACATTGTACATCAGACCCTGTTCTGACGGCGTACATGCTGAAGTAATAGGATTGAATCCGGAAAACTGGGCTTCAGACAAGACGATAAATTCGTGTCGAGACGGATCAAGCTCTGGCAACTCTTCCCCATTCAAGATGAGGTATCCACTGAGCTGTCTTTCCGATTCCCCCAGAAAAATGTGTACTTTGATCGGACGATTCAACGACGACTCTCTCTGACCCGTAATCATGCGATCTCTCTGCCGCGGAGCAATGCGGAACAGCGAGCAAGAGGTCCAAAACTGCAGCAACGGGCGCTGCTGTGAATCGAGATTGCTTGTTGTCAGAACGTTCAGTGAATCGGCCAGTAGCTCAAAAAGAGGCACCCAACAGAACGTATTTGAGCTCCTCTCTTTTCCAAACCGTGACTCATCTATTCCAATTCCGGTCTGGTTGATAGGCTTGGCGATCTGGCCGTCATCTGTGTAATACCATTTTACAACAGGCACTACTCTCTCGGTGTTCGAGGAGTCCAATTCTTGGTAATGCGCGTGCCCACTCCATCCTACCCAAGACCAACTAGGCAAATACTTCTCGTTACCTTCTCTTCGCTTTTGCTGAATTGAAGGGATCCACAACAATGCCTGATCCAGGTATGCTTCTGGAAGGCCAGCAAGAAACCTAGAGTTCAGATAGCGCTGAAGAATACTTCCAAACCCTTGAAATGCAGCCAAGACGTCATCTTCGAAGGTAAAACGTCTCTTGGTGTAGCCCTGAACCACCGCCATGTACTCAGTGATTGCATCTGGTCGTTGCAGAGGCAGTGGCGACAGCGTCGGGTCCGGCGCTGTTTGGCGTTCACTGAACCTCAAATAGTCCCGCAGCTGTCTTAAGCGCCTCACTGGGCGGGCTTTGATGATAGATGAAGTATCCTCTAATAGATGGCTAGTTGCACACTGCCAAACCGCCTGACCTTCTGTTGTGAAAACCAGCAGTCGCTGTGATAGCAATTGTTCTTGGTACGTCCACCCTCGAGTTGCCCATATTGACTCTGTAATATCACCAGGTGATGGAGCAGCAGCCACAAGAGTGAGGTCGTGCCAGATAGTGGCTGCTGACTGGTTAAAAGTTCGCGAGCCTGGGCGAACTCCTCTCAGACCAGCATTAGCATCTGATCCATATGCAGCAACTATTGTTAGGACTGCAGCTCCGTAAATACTGTCCATCTTGGCAATTTGTTCTTCTTTGTGATGTGAGTCCTGAATAATACAGAGACGATCCACCCATAGATATCTTTCGCCCATAGATCTGACTACGTGCATTGCGTCTTGAACTGTCCTGGGTAAGTCGGCCATATGCTGTTTTAGGCCTCCAGGGCGTTCAAATGTCTCTGCGTTATCCTCGTTGAGTTTTAACGTTGCAGCGCGGCCCCAGACATAGCTTAGCGCGATATAACGACAATCTTGAGGCGCTGGAATGATGCAGTTATCAATGGTATCAACAAGACGAAACTCCTGAGGTAATGGTAACTTGTCTATTTCCTGGCCAAGGTCTCGACAATACGGTAGATGCCGCGTCTCGCAATCTCGGAGCCACTTGCTGCACAAACCCAAATCTATGCTGTCTGTGGAGACAAACTGGACACACTGAAGGTGATCATCGCCCCTATCGATGAAAACAGGGCAGATGTTAAACTTGATCTCGAAATCTTCTGGAGTCGGCACTGGTAATAGATCGACTTTTAGTATGATAGTTTTTGTGAACTCTGTGATGCCATGCTCTGCAACGCCCGTCTGACAATCACGCTGGAAGAAGAATGCCAGAGGTTGGCCGTCGACCTGGCGAATAACACGACCACTGCGTGTCAGATGTCGTGCCTCTCGGAGCAGGAGACTGCAAAACTGGCAAGTGGCTTCAACCTTTTCGGCGTCTTTAACGTAAATAGGTTGAATTTGCATGTTCGTAACATCAGGATCAAATAAAGCCGAGAAATTGATCTGCCAACAGTCCTCGCATAGCAAAATGGGATTCAATTGGATGTCTTCGAAATCATTTGCTAAAGAATCCATAACGCTCTTTGGTGTGAGATTTTCGGACAGATGTATCCAAATATGCGAAGAGCCTCTTAAGAGATAGACAAAGAGAGGAAATGGAACCCTGCAACCCGTGTTGTGCTCTGCCTAAAGTCCCTCAGCTGAAAACTACCTATATATACAACTGATCCTTCCGTGTGATAAGCACGTGATAAATACATTACTAACCACGAAGTCGGCGGTTTCCTTTTACGTTCTACTCGTATTTACACAGCGGCTGATGTGAAGCAAGGGCTTATAATCTGGCGGCTTACACGATATAAATTTCCGAGCTCGTGTGTCCCTACTGGGGATTAGCGACAACTGTCGGGAATTTTACGCCATTGCGGAGTAGACTAACCGGAACTTTGCTCTGTTTATGTGAATAATTTCCAGACTGCTGGATAACAAGAAAGTTATTAATTACTTTCATCCTAGTAGACATATTTCTCAAAGACATAGATAGGAAAACAATAATGATGAAATTGATATGGAAAGATCCCTAACAAAACAAAATATTAATTAAACCATAGTATGACCATTATGACCAAACATCCCGCACCGACCAAATCCCTCCTGACAACCTTTCATGCAGTGGCCTTCGGTCGCTCCACACCATCCACGCTGAGAGCAACAATTCTCAATTTTTTGATTCATACAAGTAGTGTTGCCATATGAAGGACCGCAACGACCGTCAGTAGTGGGGTTATGATAAACCACTGGAAGGGACGCGTTAACGGCAGGGTAAGATCCATTAGCGGGAAACTGAGTTGTGTTGGTTCCCGGATAATGAGGCTTGGAGCTTGGGTAAAGGAGTTTTTTCAAAAGATCAAGAGGGCTTATCCTCTTGACACGAGGGGTTTGGAGAGGTTGAATCTCTTTCGCTGTGAGAATCTGCTTCTCATCTTCCACATCTGGCCTTCGGTACCAGTTCTCCTCTGGATCTCCGAGACATTCACCGACAGTTACGGCCTCGAAACCAGCGTCGTAAAGAAGATCGAGGAGGTAAGGGACGAGAGTGTGCACTGACTCAGCTACCGTGTCGTGTTCAATTTGGAGGTATGAATCAGTCTCTGGATCCATTCCTTCAAATGCCTTTTCAGCAATAATCTGGGAGATCTCAATATCATCTTCGTGCAAGTAACCTTCAGTGTCGAGATTGAAATACGTGATGTGGTATCCCAATTCGCCGAGCCACTCATCGACGTTTGTATCACTGGCAGAGTAGGGGGTCGCATATATGTGGGAAAGAAGCCAAGAATGTCTGCAATGGCAATCTCATTAAAGAGCATCTGCTGACGGACTCTTGACCTGTCGACCGTGGGCAGGCGTTGATGGGACCAAGTGTGGCTGCCGATTTGGTGCCCATCCGCCTTCATGCGATGGATAAGACGCGGCCAGTCTGTGGATGGGTCATTGATAGCTCCTTTTCCCAGATTGCGACCTGTAATGAAGAAGGTAGCTTTAGCCCCACGTTCCTGTAATATTCTATCAGTATTTGCGTCCCATCAGACTGACATTGTTTCTAGACGAACCTCAAGAATGTCCAGCAGCCTCTCGGTGTAGTCCCATGGGCCATCGTCAAAAGTCAAGGCTACAGTGCCCGGCTTGGTGCAATGATAAATCGCTTCTCCATATGGCACAGAACCCACATGATCTCGGGGCCAGTCTTCAGTGTTAGCCCCTTTGGGTCGCCTATTGGCATCGCAGTGAGGACCATAGTCAAACTGGCACGCAGGAGCCGAGCAGTAATAGTATCCGGTTCCGCACCATCTAGTTAGTTAAAGTCAGCCGCCTGTTACCAGTACTCCCGGAGTAGAATATGCGTAGGCGCTTACCCCTCGCTGGAACAGCATTCATCGTTCTCACATCTGGTGCCGAAATTGACACCACAACGGCCGTCCTCCGTAATTGGAGAATCTAGCGATAATGGTATAAAGTCGACATTGGCAGCTTGAATACCATCTCTTTTCGACTGAGCAGAAGATGAAACCTTACTTCTCTCTATTGGGCTTTGCGGGATAAATGCTGCCCCATATGCACTCTCGATATAAAGAGCCGCAAGAGAGACGCTGAGAATGAAAGAGTAGCCCAACATCGTGAATGACTTGACAGAAAAGAGAGGTGGTGTAGTCAATAACGATTATACGGTTACCAAAGACTAGGATGTCCAGACGGACTAGAAGGTGTATATATACTGAGGAGAGGCAGTGCAGTCGTATAATGAACGGATATTGGCAACAGCCCTAAACACTAAAAATAAGCATATTGATGTCAACGGTCACCCTTCATCACATCACCAACGGTAGAACTAAAAGTCAATAAATGGAAACGAGGTTTCAGCTTGGGAAATCAGGCCGCATTAGGCAAGAAAGAGCGACGACAAAGAACCAGTGGATATGATGATGATGAGAGGGAGAAATAATTATGACGAAGGAGGGCGAAGTAACAGTGAGTAAACAGACTATGTGGTTAGGGAGCCTCCTGAGGTCATGTTACCGACCTTCGTGTAGGAGTGTGGACGACTGAAGTGACTTGATAAATAGAGTATCAATGTTCATGTACCTTTTCTATAACTTGAAACAACACGGAGCTCAAGCTTTTCGTTTATTTTTGCAATCGTATAGGAAATGTGGAGTTTCTCGAGATACACCAAAGCCCCTTGAGCGGAATATCGTCATAAGTATCCGTATAGGAGACAACAGATATCGTGTGAGTTTCACTCCGATCCACCTGTAAGGTTTTTATACAAGCAGAGCTAATAGATGGACGAGAAAGTGAATGCTTTGGGATGTATCTGGTGATAGTTAGGAAGATAGTACTTATATATGCGGTAACCCATGCATCCAAGGAACTCGGGCAGCATACGGTAATCTTTCAACTACAAATGTTTCGTAGCACCAGACCTCCAGCTAGAAATACGAGGCTTGAATATCGACATTGTTGGCGTATGAGAAACCGCTGCATACTGAAGTAATGGCCCAGATGCGACCAATAGGACGGATTTAATTATAGAATATTTTCAGTTTCGACTGCATGTAGTAGATAACAGCAATATATTGCTGCAGTACGAAGCGCCACCGGGTGATGCCATTTTTATAGTGAATACGAAGCATCACGCACCATCAGAGGGCGCTGAGCGAGCTGCCATGATAATAATTGGACATCATTGGTATATTAGATTTGCTGAACATCAAAGCTTAATCCGTATGAGGTCCGTAAGTCCGCCTCGTAATGCTCTACAAATAGTTTTAGATTTCCAATGAAACTGTATAGCTGGACCAAAGCACACATGAAGCCTGGATCAGCTCAGGTCGGCTGATCACGTCTGCCTGTTTAAAGTGGTGGGACAAAAAGTTTGTCAGCTTCTCTGCAACAAGATTTGGGCCTGTATAACGGTCGCTGGGCTGAAGACAGCGCACATGTCCAAATTTTATAAAGTAGCCATTGTTCAAAGAATCAAAAGACGTCATCAAAATTCACACAGTTTTGCGCGAAAAGGTCGGGGTTACACGAATATTTGTAATTAGTCGTACCGTTTCAATCCGTTACAGGGACATTAGACCTCAGCTCATGAAGCCTATCGTTTTGATCATGACCAAGTGAGGCTATTTTTATTAACCTTGGCATCCGAACTATATCTTTGGAGCTGAGACATTGGTTTATCGGCCCATCGCAACGCGTCTGGCCGGATGCGAAAAGAACAAAAAGAAGGGCGGCGCCGCTAGCAACATTGTGGCGCGAAATGCTCCGAGAGAGGAGCTTTCTAGCTTCTCCGAGCTTGGCTAGACTGAACTCTCGCGCCATTGCTGGGGATCATTTCTTGTGCCTGGAATGACGATGGAAGCTTCAATGTTTACGGGTGCTCGGAGCGCCACGATTACTTGTACGAGAAATTTGCTCAAGCCCCTCCGAACAGCAATTCGTGGCTGCGGCAAAGGGCGGGCGGATCCTTACCGGTGAGAAACTGAAGCTGCGAGCTGTGTTTGTAGACGCCAAGATTGAACTATTGAAGTGGACTGAAAGAAATTTTCGAATGAAAAAAAGAAGAAGAAGAAGAAGAAGAAGAAGAAGAAGAAGAAGAAAAGAAGAAAAGAAAGAATGGGAAGAAGTGGCAAGCTAAGACAGGAGAAGACAAGCCAAGCGATGAGAGAAATCCTGATGTGATCTGGACCAAGACCGAGGTGGGCTTACATGGAGCCACTTACAACAAAATATTGAAGCCAAGATCCAGAGTATGGAGCAATACAATACACATTTTTCTACAGTGAGAAAAGTGGCTCAACAAATAGGCCACTGATTCCGCCGTTCCCTATCGCTTCATCGTCTTCCGACTGGCTGCAGGATGCTTGTGGTATGTGCTTGCGAAATCACGCCCTGAGAACATTGAGCCTTTCCTCTTCTTGCCACTCACTGTCAGCGACCAGCATGGGCTTCAACATATACTCGTACGAATAATAGAGCCCCAAATCTTCCAGGGGGTTGCACACGACTCGGCCACCGTATTCGGGCTCTTGATGATTGTCCCAGCAGGCGATTGGCTGTATTACGACCTCAATGCGAGTCGTTTCACCGACCGGGGGCTTGGCCATGATGGATTAAGCCAGACTGGGCATCAGAGGCCGACCGATGGAAGGATTTAGCGGTTCTAGTTGGCTGCAACGGTGAAGTTTTTTCCCCCGACGCTCCATCGTGGCCCGCTTTAATCTGATCATCAGATAACGCTGAAGGATCTAAAACTGCTAGGTCTTTGCTCCTTCGGGCCACCATTGCGGCGCAACATTGACCGAAAATTTTCTTTGATCTAATCGATCGCATCAGGCAGATGCTTTTTGAGTTGACGCTAGAGAATGGATATATAACTTGTGCTACAGCCGTGGCGCCGGAAGACTCCCCTGCTGAGACTCTGCATATGCACATGCATCCTCGTCCGCTTCCGGAACACTTTACTAGTGACAGCCCAGGAAGCCAATCCGTCGATCTATTAGGTTGCGGATTAAGCAGGTCCTTCTTTTACTTGTTTCATCATCTTTGGTAGCGACAAGGAGAGACAGACGGTGACACTGAAATCTCGTGGCCATCGTCTCACCTTCTGCACCTTCATCACCAACCACCATTGAAACATGGCTGCCGACTTGAACCCCGCCTCCCTGCCTGGGGCGGAAAAGACTGCAAGCCAAGTCGTAGCCAACGATAACGAGAAGAATGTCGACAAGTCCGCTGCCGACCTCGTCAGAAACATCAAGTCGCCTGGTGTTTCTCGTATCGAGGCCATCTCGAGCTGCATCACCTTGGCCGACCGCATCGCCATCTTCCTCAGCGTCCTTCTGCTTGCCTACTGCTATGGCCTTGACGGCACGCTGCGATACACCTATCAGCCGTATGCCACTGGTTCGTGGGACAGCCACTCTCTGCTGTCGACCATCAACGTCATCCGCGCCGTCATCGCAGCGGCTGCTCAACCCACCGCCGCCAAGATTGCCGACGTCTTTGGTCGTGTCGAGCTGATTTGCGTCTCTGTATTCTTTTACGTCCTTGGAACGGTTATTGAGGCTGCAGCCACCAATATCGCAACTTATGCCGGCGGTAATGTCATCTACCAAGTCGGCTATACCATGGTCCTGCTGCTGGTTGAAGTCATCATTGCCGACATCACCTCGACCCGTGCCCGTCTTTTCTTCAGCTATATTCCAGCCTTGCCCTTCATCATCAATGCATGGATTAGCGGCAACGTTGCCAACTCCGTCTTGGGAGCAACTACCTGGCGATGGGGTATCGGAATGTGGTCCATCATTTACCCAGTCTGCGCTCTGCCGCTCATCATCAGCCTCTCGATTGTGGGCCATCGCGCCAAGAAGCAGGGCCTCCTTGTCAACTATCGCTCATCCTTTGAGCAGCTCGGCTTCAAGAATCTCGTCGTCGAGCTCTTCTGGCTGTTGGACGTTATCGGCATCCTCCTCCTCATCGCCGTCTTTGCCCTCATTCTCGTGCCGTTTACTCTAGCTGGCGGCGTTCACACCGAGTGGCGCACTGCCCACATCATTGCACCACTTGTCATTGGTGTTTGCTGCATCCCATTCTTCATCTGGTGGGAGCTCAAGGCTCCTCACCCGCTGGTCCCATTCTTCCTCATGAAGGATCGAGCTGTGTGGGCTCCGATGGGCATTGCTGTCTGCCTCAACTTTGCTTGGACGATGCAAGGAGACTTTCTTTATACTGTTCTCGTTGTCGCCTTCAACTTCTCCATCACAACCGCAACCCGAGTCACGTCACTGTACTCGTTCGTCAGCGTGATTATCGGAGCCATTCTCGGCTTGGTGGTTTACAAAGTTCGCCGCCTCAAAATCTTTGTCGTCGCCGGAACCTGTCTCTTCATGGTAGCCTTTGGATTGCTCATCCGTTTCCGTGGATCCATCACGAGCTCCAGCCGAGTCGGCGTCATTGCAGCTCAGGTTGTTCTGGGTCTCGCCGGAGGAATGTTTCCTTACACTGCCCAGGCATCTATCCAGGTAGGCCTGAAGCACGAGCATTTGGCCGTCATGACGGGTCTCTACCTGGCAGTATACAACATTGGATCTGCCTTGGGAAACACTGTTTCAGGAGCCCTGTGGACACAGCTGCTCCCCAAAGCTTTGGAAACCAGACTGGCAAACATCAATTCTACATTGGCGATCGAAGCTTACGGCAACCCTCTTGTGGCCATCCTTCCATACCCTCCTGGTACACCTGAGAGAGACGCCATCGTCGATTCATATCAGTATATTCAGCGCCTGCTCGCCATCACTGGTATTTGCATCTGCGTTCCCCTCATTGCATTTTCTCTCGCAATTCGCAACCCTCGCCTCACTGGTGAACAGACCTTGGCTGTGGATTCAGATGTCGAAGAGGCGCAGGTGGAAAACGCACACAAATAAGCGTGGATGCAGATCAAGAAAGCAGAATTAATTAGAAAGACGTGAAAAGTTGCATAGCGATCCTGCATGTGGAAAGATAGAGGGAGCTATGAAATGCTCCTGTCCACCCGTTTATAATGTATATAATTGGTAGCATTAAATAATAATGACGATTACTGTTCAGCATTTCGAGGCCCTAATAGCCAGCTATACATATCCCGTTCCTCTTAATCAGTCATGCGTTCCTTTTATAAATGATTAGTCGAATATTAGGAGTGGTGGGAAGTCATTGAGCCAATCAATGCCGCCAATCTATCCATATCGGGAAGAATGATTACAACACTTCATGACGAGAGCTGACAATGATGAAGTTGTCTGAGACGAACCGACGTGATTCCATTCCATTCCAGGGTATTTTACGATCATGTTTATCAGTGTGTGCGCATGGTCGTGCGCGGTTTTGTCTTGCAACGATTCCGGCCGGTTCCGGGCAACAGTCTCCCTTATTACCCTACATCACGAGAGTCCGGAAAAGGCGTAGGGGGTGGGCACGGAATACGCGTTATAACTGATATTCTAGCGCTTCAATAGGATCCCATCCCTAGCATACACGTCAAAGAGGGAAGTAAATTACACAAAAGACGACGCGGCAGATGGAGCGGGGAGCGGGCACGTCGGATAGTGTTTGTGCATACCCGGTTTGCCGATGTTTCTCATGTTGATTAAATTTGGGGGCGAATTATTTATGTGCCCAATCAACAATGGCCAGCAAGCATTGCATGGCTGATTGAATTTAGAACATTGATGTCCCTTACATCCAAGGCAAGCAACCGAAAAGCCGTCTGGCCAGCAAGATCAACGACAACAAAACTAGTGCCGAGGTAATAGGCCAATTTACAAGACAAGCCACACTTTGACACGTTGACACGGCCTCTATATTAACCTTTCGGGATCCTATCAAGTTGTGACAACTCACCTAAGATATAGTGCCTTGACTATCATTTACCGACACATCTCCCGTCTCATATAGGATGTAGTAGCTTCAATCATTTAATATGTCAACTTTTTCCGAGACGCAAGGAAACCGGCCCTAACAATAAAAGTGATGAGCTTCAATCTCCAAAAGCCTCCCCTTCCTACCCCTCTCCGGAGATATCATCCCTCGGGTCTCACAGCAACTATTACCCCGCAACTCTATCGACTGATGTTGATCCAATGAGATCCTGGGGAACTGCAGCTCTATACCCATAGCCGTTGGTCCATGCTGTCTTGTGCATGAAATGCGACACGGGTTGCTGTTTGGGGGTGTATTGGGGCGGGCTGAAACTGGGTCAATGCCGTAGTACAACGACTTAAACATCAACGCTCCTGTTTAGGCGAATAGATCTAGACCGGGCGCCATAGACATTGCGTACGAGGGGTACGTAACAGCGCAGTTTGGAATCAATGGTTTCTGCAGGTATAGAATAGATTTCTACTGGCCTTATTTAAACCAACTTTCTAATTAATTCTCTGTCTCCGTCTCTGTCTCTCTCTTCCACTGTTCTCTTCTCCTTCGCCAGTAACCTCATTGCCCAAGCATCTGCGTACTCTGTGATTCCAGTACTCATACAAGACCCTTTACTACGTCATCATGTCCACTCATAAAGAGGGAACTGAATACGATATTATATTCGCTGGTGGTAAGTCCATCCCCGTCAATCCACCTCCTCATTCATGACGATGCCTAAAATTGTCTAGGGGGAACCGCGGCCTGTATTGTAGCTGGCCGGCTGGCGAAAGCAGATCCCAATTTGTCTATCCTCATTGTCGAGCGTGGCAAGAACAACTTAAATGACCCAAACGTCGTCAATGCCTCCAGATATCTCTACCATCTAGCTCCAAACTCCCAAACATCCATCGCCTACAAAGGTAACAAGACGGCTGATCTCAATGGTCGGGAGCCCGTTGTGACCACAGGAGGCATGCTTGGCGGAGGTTCATCCATCAATTTTGCAATGTATACACGAGGTAATGCTGATATGAACCAACCCAATTTGACGCAATGGCAGAATAGATCTATCTAACGTGTCATACATAGCATCGGGTGTTGATTACGACTCCTGGAAAACTGAAGGATGGGATGCAAAGAGTCTGCTGCCCTTTGCAAACAAGTTGGAAACGTACCACCTTGACCACCCTAAAGTTGATAAGAGTGTGCATGGATATGACGGCCCAATCAATGTCTCTTTTGGCTGCTACCACGCCAAAGAAGCCCAAGACGACATACTAGCCGGTGCTGAGGCTGTCGGGCTTCCAGAGATTCCTGACATGCAAGACTTCAAGACTATCGGTGGCATCTCTCGATGGCTGCGATATGTTTCGCCCGATGGCAAGCGACAAGATACGGCACATCGCTATGTACACCCTCTTATGGCCTCGGGAAAATACCCAAACCTTCATCTGCTTGTCGAAAGCACCATCAGCCGTGTCATTTTTGAAGGCAATCGAGCTGTTGGTGTGGAGTATTTGCCAACTGCATCCAACCAGCCTGTCGCCAATTTTACTAAAGGGCCGCCGCTGACGGTCAAGGCGAGAAAACTTGTCGTAGTCTCAGCGGGAGCTCTTGGGACACCGCTGATCCTTGAGCGATCTGGAGTTGGCAATGCTGAATTGCTTAAGAAGCTGGATATTCCCGTCGTTGCTGATGTACCAGGCGTTGGCGAAGAATATCAGGACCACAACCTGATCTTTTACAAATACAAGACAGCTCTGACACCCGAAGAGACGCTTGATGTTTTGAATCGAGGCGACGTAGACTTTTACGAGGCGGCTGAGAAAAAGAACCCTGTCGTTACCTGGAACGGAGTCGACCTAGCAGCCAAACTTCGCCCGACGGATGAAGAAGTTGCGCAATTGGATCAAGAGTTCCAAGACCATTGGAATCGCGACTTCAAAGAGCAAAAGGAAAGACCCTTGATGCTCCTAGCCGTCGTCAGCACTTACCTTGGCGACTACAAGACTTTGCCTGAAGAACAAAGTGGCCCGTCTCAGTACTGGTCCATTGGCATGTATACAGGCTATCCGTATTCTCGCGGAGACATTCACATCACCTCCAAAGACCCTGACGCCCCACCATCCTTCAACACAGGTTTCCTCTCCAAGAGAGTAGACATGACAAAGCAACTTTGGGCATACAAGAAGCAGCGAGAGATTTTCCGTCGCACGAATGGTTTTGTAAGCGAGCTTGCCGTGGCACATCCCAACTTCCGTCAAGGCAGCAAAGCTGCTCTGCGAACCGCGCCTGAAGTTAAGAATGGCTTCAAGACTCTTGAAGAGAGAAAATCTCTACCACCAATCGAGTACGATGAAGAAGACGACAAGGCTATTGAAGAGTTTATCCGGTCGAACATTGAAACGACGTGGCATTCTCTGGGGACTTGTAAGATGGCTCCAAAGGAGAAAGGCGGTGTTGTGGACAAGGATCTCAATGTTTACGGCACAGTTGGGTTGAAGCTTTGCGGTCAGTATCACACTCTCTCATGGCCTTGCTATGCTATTCATTCATGATCACTTACTTTATGCAGATCTCTCAATTGCCCCCGAGAATGTTGGCGCCAATACGAACAACTCGGCTCTTATTGTTGGAGAAAAGGGAGCAGACATCATCGCCAAGGAATTAGGCTTGTATTTTAATTGATGAAACATCCTTGACACATTGCGACATATAGGCAGTTTTAGTAATTAAAGGATCATTTATTATACATGGTATACATTAAGTATCATATGATATGTCGCTCAGCGCTATTCAAGCTTTCCATATAAAATTTCTCCCAATAGTGTAAGTCGTCCTTCTACGCCGGAAGACCCGCAACAAGGCTATCACCGAGATCCTTGATGCTATTCTCAAATTCTTCAGTACTTCCAGCGCTCCAGTTGGCGCTGGAACCAGGCACAGCACCTGAGCCAGTGAAGCCAAGGTATAGAACGTCCTTCTGGTCGTGCCCGTTGTCGCCGGTGAGGCCATCATTGGGGAAGCAGAGTTGCGCTAGAGAAATAGAGGACTCTCCAGTAGAGGTGAAGCCGTTGGTGTCGCCCCAAACGCCGTAGAACTGGTTGCGCGTTAGAAAATAACTNNNGAGTTGTTGAATAAAATAGCAGCTTACCACTTGATTGTTGCAAACAACGGCAACAATGCTCAAAGGCTCCATTCCGAAGTCCTGAGGCGCAAAAGAAGGGCTGGCGCCCTCGTTGCCAAACACGACGTAAGGGTGAATGTTGGCATCGAGGTCTTCAATGCCGAAGCTCTGAACGGTATCCTGGAATGCGGTTTGCCCTTGGCCACTGGGGTCATTTGCGCAGGCTCCAGCTGAGTTGTTGGCACCGTCACAGTCAACGTCCATGTTGTCATAGTTGCCGTCGGAACCCTTTAGGAAGATGACATTTGGGATGTCGCCACAGTACTGTGCACCGCCTTCGAAAGCATCGGACAGAGGATTTTGACAGTTACCAGACTGAAAGCANNNAGTGTTAGCCGGGATGATGGAGTTTTTTTTTTGGACTTCAGATCGCCTTACGATGTGGTTGTCGTAGATTTGTCTCAGGTTATCGGGGAGATCGAAAGCAGATGCGACTGCGCCAAGGGCGGCGACTGTAAAGATTGTCTTGGAGTACATGGTCAAATTTTGGAGGGATATCGTGAGATAAAAATGTATATACAATTAAAGACAGTAGTTAGTGCTGTTAATTAATGACAGTGGATTGTGTGATTAGAGAGGAAACAATGTGAGCAGGAATCGCTCTATTATAATCTACCAATTGTTGAATACCCATGTCTCGATATGTTTCCGTAAACTGGGTCTTTTACCTGTAAGAAGTTCGATGGTTGATGGCGACCCATATCTAACAAAGCATTTACGAGCACTTCCATGTTATTTTCTGGGAGGGAGTGTCAACTTCGTGTTTTGAAACCCACCGCACGGCCAAGGCGTTGTGTCAAAAGGGAGTGCGTAAGTAGTTTCTGACAACCGCCGATCAAGCGATGCAGAAATAGGAAGGTAGCCTCTATTTTCGAAACAAAAGGCGTGAAATGTCGATCCAAATTAAGCTCATACGATCTTACTTTTAACCTTGGCCGAAGAGCGCCTTTTGCCGAGTCTAATTGTAGTAAGGAGTCAGTAGTGTGGAGAAGGCTTGCTTCATGTTTCTAACATGCTGGATTATACTAAGCTGGCGAACCAAGTCAGATCAGGCCTAACAGAGGGCGATCGCATATCGGCCCTTTCCACTGTCTTTCGGTTCACTAGCCGTTTAAGACAGGTAACGTCAACTATTCCATTATTATTATACCCTGTACTCTACTAAGCCTTGACTCTTTTAAGGTCCAATTTCGACTGAAGATGAAGTTGACAAGAGGTAGTGTGGAGACACGAAGCGCTGTCATTGAATCGATTGACAGGGCAAGCGGGGACTTGAGATTTATTCGGACATCATTACATCCTTTGATGGTAGCCTGTGAACCATTAGTCAACAAACTGCGCAAAGTAAGGCTGCGCTGGTATGGGGAGGACAGAAGAAAAAGTTAAGCTGCATATACCAAAATAGAAAAGGATAAGCTTATGTTTCAACAGTATCGTTATGACGAACCGGGTCCTATAGGTTAGTATAGGTTAGCTGTTCCCAAGGGATAAACCTTAGAGTAGTTCTATAGTTTATATTAGCGGAGTAATTAAGTTAGTAATAGGTAATCTTATTACCAGCTAGTAATATAAATAAAAGTAAATATTTAGATTTTAATTTAATTATATTATAATTACTATAATAATAATTAACTATTTAAGTATATTAATAAATAATATAAAGTAAACTTATATATTTAGTTATATATTCTAAAGTTAAGTAAAATTATTTATAATTTTAATTAATTTATTCTTACGTTAATTAAAATTAATATTAATTCTTATTAACTACTTTTTAATTAACTACGTAGTTTAATATTAATTTAAAAGTACCTACCCTATAGGTTTTTTATTATAACTATAAAAACTAAGTTATAATATAATTCTCCTCCTTTTATTAATTTTATCCCTAAGACTAAGTAATCTAATATATAAATATTTATACCTCCTACTTATAAATATTTTTTTTATTTTATTATCTATTTATTACTAAAATAACTTTTTATATTTAAAAATCTATTAATTTAGTTAATATAAAAGGAAAAAAGAAAAACTTAATAAAAGTATAATATTTATTACTTTTATATTATTATAATTTATTAAAATAAAACCCTACTTTTATTATAAAAAAAAAGGTTTTAATATTTAACTTTTAAAGTTAACTTAAATTATTATTTAAAGTATATTAAAGATTATAAATCTTATTATAAAGTATTTTTTATACTTTAATAATTATTATATATTTCTTATTAATATAATTAATTTAATAATAAAGTTAAAGTTATTAAAAAGGAAATTATAAATTTTATAGCTAAAATTATTTATTTTTAGAAATAATATAAGGAATAGTTTAAAAAAATAATATATATAATATCCTAAAGTATTAATAATTTAGTAAAGTTAAAGTAATTAAAATAAAAAAAGTATAAAGTAAAAGTTATTCTTTAGGCTACTATAATATAATTAATAAAAGATTTTTTTAAAGTTATTTTTACTTTTTTAAAATTAATAAATTACCTAGGGATATTATTAATAAATCCTAAGCTAGTATAATCTTTAAGCTTTAATAAAGTTTTTTTACTAATATTATTAAGTTTTTAAAATATTTAATAAGTTTTTATATTTTTTCTTCTTCTTTTTTTTATTATATTTTATAATATTATTTACTATTTTCTTTTATTTTTATTATATTAATATCTTTTACTTTATATTCTTCTTTCTCTTCTTTAATAATAATTTTATTTTAAATAAATCTTCTAGTTTTTTTATTAATTTATACTTTTTTTAATAAAGAAATATAGAAAATTAAGTATATATACTTTCTTTATTTTTATTATTATTTTAAAAGTTTAAGTTTATAATTTACATTTTTAATTTTCCTTAAGATTTTATAAAGTCTTAGTTTTTTAAAATTAAATTTATTACTTAACTTATTTATTTTAATATTTATTTATTTATTACCTTTTATATATTAATATAATTAAATTATATTCCCTTTTTATAAAGTTAGTTCTTTAAGCTTATATTTATTTATATATTTAATTATCTTTTATTAAATAAATTTAAATTATTATTATAATTTATTATATAATTTAATTATATCTTTTACTTTAATTATAGCTTTTTTAATATCTTCCCTTTACCTTAGTAATTAATAAGCCTTAGGTTTAAATCTATAGTTTAAGAAAAATAATAATTTCTTAATTAACTTTAATTTTATACTATTATATATAAGTTATATAATAAAAAGAAGTTCTACTTAATTATTTTATTTAAAGTTAATATAATAGTATAAATAAATTTTAATTATTTAATTAATCTTTTTTATTTATTTATTTATTTATAAGTAGTAGATTATATTAATTTTATAATTTATTCCTAGTCTAACTATAAATACTTTTTAGAACTTAAATATAAATATATTTCCTTTATTAAAAACTATATTTTTTAATAATTTATAATTATTTATAATATATTTTATTATTATATAAGCTAATTTTTTTATATTACTAGCTTTTTTAAATAATATAAAATAAATTATTTTTATAAATCTATTAATTATTATAAAAATATTATTATAAAGTACTTTTATAATTAATTCTTTTAAAAAAAATAATTTAATAATTAAATTAAATAAAATTAATTTCTATAGTTACTATAGTATAAGTAGTAGTTATAGTTATTTATATAACTTATATTTAAAACTTTTAAATTATTTATATATTATATATTTTAATATAACTTTTTATATTTATACTTTAATATTTTTAAATTTAAAGTATTATTTAACTTACTATATAGTTTTTTAAATTTTATAGTATTTATTAAGCTTATATATATAAATTAATTTTACTACTTTATTTTATAAATCTTCTAGTACTTATATAAGTTTATTTAATATTAAATATTTAGTATTTATAAAAATACTTTTTAAATATTATTTATTTTCCTAATTTTTAATATATTCCTTTATATTATTAATAATTAGATTATTTATTTTAATTTAATATATAATATTAATTAATTAAATTATAAAGTCTTTATATTAGTTTTTCTTTAGTATTTATACCTTAACCTTTAGAATTTCTTAAAAGTAGTTTAAGTATTTACTAAATATATTAATATATTTATTATTTAATTTACTATAATATTTAATAATAAGTTAAAATTTAAAAAGTTATTTATAATATTTAACTTATTTATAAAATAATTCTTATATTATTATAAAGTAAGTAATATTCTAATAGTCTATAAGAATTATAATTAAAAGTTAATTTCTTTTATAATAATATCTTTAATATTATTTACTAAGTACTTAGTAAATAATTATAAATTCTTTATTATAAATAAAGTATTTAAATTCTAGTCTATATAGTTTTTTAGAAAAGTAAGTAATAAACCTAAGTTTCCCTTTTTTATTTAGTTAACTAAGTACTTTATTAATTATATAGTTTAAGGTATTAGTTTTAATAGTAATAGGTTTATTTAGGTTAAATATTATAAATACTAGTATATTTATAAAAGCTTATTTAAGGTAGTTAAAGGTTATTAAGGTATTTTATATAAGTTTAAATTTAATGTTTTTTTTAATTAAGTTTATAAATAGTATAGTAATTTTTAAAAAGTCTTTAATAAAATATTAATAGTAGTTAATAAGTTTTAAAAAGCTTTATACTTCTTTAATATTCCTAAATAGCTTTTATTTATTAATTACTTTAAGTTTCTTAAGGTTTATTTAAACTCTTCTTAAGGTAATAATATATTTTAAAAATATAACCTTTTATATATAAAAGTTATATTTCTTAGGTTCTACTAGGAGTTAGTTATTTTAAAGTATTTATAATACTTTTTTAATATATTCTTTATATTTTTTTAAGTTTTTAAAATAAATAAAAATATTATTAAAGTATATAATAATAAAATAATTTATATAATTTTATAATATATAGTTAATTATTTTTTAAAATAATACTAAAGTATTTATAAATTTAAAAGGTATTACCTAGTATTTATAAAGTCTATACTTAGTATAAAAGGTAGTTTTTTATTTATTGCCTTTTTTAATTTAAATAAGGTTATATATTTTTTTAAAATTTAATAAAGTAAAAATCTTAACTTTTATAAACTAGTTTTTAATTTCTAAAATTAAAGGTAATAGTATAATATTTTTTTATTATTATATTTAATTATTAATAGTTTATAATAAATTAAACTTTATTATTTTTTTTAAATATAAATATAATTAAGTATTTTACTAAAAATTTAAAAAGTTTAATATAGCTTTTTTTAACTAGTCTTTAATTTATTTATTAAATATTTTAAGTTTAATAATACTTAGGTTATAGATTTTATTAAATATTAAGACTTTATTATTTATAAATTTAATTTTATAATCTTATTAATTATATTTTAGTAGTCTAGTATTTAATTTTTTATTAAAGATTAATATATACTAAAGTTCTATTAGTATATTTTTTAAATATTCTAATATTTATTAATTTTAATAATATAATTCTTTAACTTTTTATATAATTAAGTTAAAAAATTTAATTTATTTTTCTTTAGTTTTTTAATATATTTAACTATTTTTAAAAGCTTTTATAACTTTTTAAATTATACTTTTTTTATAACTTTTTCTTTTTTTATATATTTTTATATTCCTTTATATAATATAAAGGTTACTAATCCTATTATTAAAGATATTATAGTATTTTATTAATCCTCTTAATTTAATTATAATATATCTTTAAAATTAATTAATTTAAAGTAAATTTACTATTTTACTTAACCTTTAATTTAATTAATATTAAAGTTATATAACTTAAGCTAATTATATCCTAAAAGTATATTATATTCTATAATATTTATAATATTAAAATTATATATCCTTAATTTTACTAAATTAAATTATAAAGAAATTAATTTTATAATTAATAATTCTATTATTATAAGTAAATTATTATTTTTTAATATTTATAAAAATATATAGTTTTTCTTTTTTATAATTATTTAATTATAGATAGTTAATTAATTAAAGTATAATATAATTTATTATAGCTTTAAAGTTTATATAAACTATAATTAAATATCCTTTTAAAGTACCTAATACTTAGAATTTTTATAATTTCTTTCCCCTTATAAAAGTATTTAAATTATAGTAAATTATATTATTTATATTATTATAATAGTTATTATTATAAAGATTAATAATTATATTATTTAAGTCTAAGGTAATTTATTTTAATTTATAATTTTAAATATTATAGTATTTATACTAAGTATATTTAAGCTAAAGAATATCTCTAGTAGTAAGCTTATAATATTTTTAAAGTTTATTTTAGTTAATTCTTTATAATTTATTATTAATATTATATTTTATAAAGTTAAATTTTTATTATTTTAAATTATAAGTAATATATATAAAAGTATAATATTAGTATTAGTATTTTCTATAATAATTTTTATTATAAAATATAAACTTATTTTATTTATATTTTATAACTTTATAATCTTTATACTATTCTTAAAGTTTAAGTATAATATATTATTTATATAATAAAAGTTTATAGTTAATAATATTAGCTTTATTATATTAATCTATAAGTAGAATATTATTAATATAGTAGAGAGGTATTTTTAATATCTTAGGCTTAGGGTATAAAATATTTTTATTATTAAAGTATTATTAAAATTCTTTTCCTAATACTTAGATTCTATTATAAGTATTATATATATTAATTTACTTAATACTATTCTATTATTTAAAAGCTTTTATAGTATAAGGTTTATTAATAAAGTAGTATTTAAAAAACTATTATTATTTTAATTTAAACTATTTATTTAAGTTAAAGGTTCTTATTTATAAAGGTATCCTAGTCCTTAAGGCTTTTAAAATCTATAGTTCTTATATAATTTAGTAATATTAAGGTTAATATATTTTATATTATAATTTTATATTATAGTATTATTAAAGTTATTATTATATTATTATATAATTTTTTATTATTTTTATTTATAAATAACTTTTTCTTTATTTTTAAAGTTAAATAAACCTTTTTATTTTATTATTTTATTATTATTTAAATATAGTAGTAGAAGTATACTTATATTATTAAAGGTTTATTAAACTATTATTTTAATATAACTTATCCCTTTTTAATATTATTTATTTTTAGTAAGTTTAATATATTATTACTTAATTTCTACTATTTTTTTTTAAATAACTTCCTTAAGTATATTTAAGGTATTTTTAAGTCCCTTAGGGTACTAGCTTACTCCCTATTTATTACTAAAGTAAATTTAATATTTATTATTATAATATACTAAGAAATATAATAGTTTATATTTTACTAAGGGTTATATAGTATTAATAGCTTAGTTTTCCTTAGGTTCTAAAATAAGTATAAATTTTTTATTATTATTCTTTTTTAAAGCTTAATAATATTTCTTTACGTATTCTTTCTTTTTATAATTATAGTATTTAATATTTTTATATTATACTTTAATAATACTAAGGTTTATTAATCTTAACTTTCTATTATTATATATTATAAAATTTTTTTTTTTTCCTTAGTTAATATTATTATTAAAGTAAAAATACTTTAAGATTATTTTTTATAAATTTCCTTTTTACTTATATTTTTAATATTATTAGAATTATTATTTATTAATATAAGTAGCTTTTTCTATAAATTTATTAAAAATATTAAGTTTCTTATCCTTAAAAAGTTTATCTTTAATATTTATATTAAATCCTTAATAATAAAGTATATATTATACTTTATTATTTAAGTTAATCCTAGTAGCTAGGTATATAAAAGTAATAGTATACTTTATATAAGGTTTTTTTTATTTAATCTAGAGAAGTATATTTTTAGCTTCTTTAAACTTATTAATTTTCCTATATAGTTTCTTAAGCTATTATTTAAATATAATATAATTATTAAATAAATTTAGTATATATTATTTTTTAAAAGTCTTAGTTTACTTAAAGTCTTTAAAGTATAGTTTAAACTAATCTTTAGCAGTTTTAATTAAATAAATTCCTATAGTTTAAATTTTTATAATATTATTAGCTATAGTAATTAAAAAGTAACTAAAATAATTCCTTATATTTATAAAAAATTTCTAAATTTACTTAAGGTCTTTTTTAAATTTATTAAATAATAGTAGTTTAATAATTTCTCTAGGCTTTTATTATTATACTATAAAAACTAAGTTTACTATAAAGTTTACTATTAGTTATTATTTTTATAATATTATTATAGTATTTTACTATATAATAATTATTTATTATAACTACTTTATAAAGGTTTTAAATACTAAAAAGTATTATTTAACTTTTTATATATTAGTTAATAGTTAAAAAGCTATTATAATATCTTTAGTAATATCTTTAAAATTATTTTAAATTTTAATATTACTATTATAACTACTTTAAACTTTACTTTTATAATTAATATTATTATTTAAAACTTAAAAGCTTATAAACTATTAAGCCCTTAGTATTTTATTACCTATAAGTCTAAAATAATTATTTAAATAAAAGTTATTATTATATAATAAATTAAGTCCTATAAATTAATATAAGTTAGCTATTTCTAAAGGATAAACTTTAAAGTAGTTCTATAGTTTATATTAGTAAAGTAATTAAGTTAATAATAAGTAATTTTATTACTAATTAATAATATAAATAAAAGTAAATATCTAAGTTTTAATTTAATTATATTATAATTACTATAATAATAACTAACTATTTAAATATACTAATAAATAATATAAAGTAAACTTATATATCTAATTATATATTCTAAAGTTAAGTAAAATTACTTATAATTTTAATTAATTTATTCCTATATTAATTAAAATTAATATTAATTTCTATTAACTACTTCCTAATTAACTACGCAGCCCGACGTTAATCCAGGAGTACCTACCCTATAGGTTCCTTGTTGCGACCATAAAAGCTAGGTCATGACAATTGTGTGAGAGATATCATTCTACTGCCTAACATTTCGTAACGGTTCTATGCTATTGAAGGCCCTTTAGTAATTGAAGTCTGAACAATAGGTAGAGATACTCTATAAAGTGATATCTACAATGGGCCATGGTATACCCCGTTCAGAATGAACTATTAATACTTTATGTCAAGCACCTATCTGTTTTTCTAGGAGTAATCAATGCCTGTTTAAGTCACCATGCTACGCTAATGTTGGACTTCAGAGTCGCTACAGCAGCCCCTTGAGATATTTCAGGGCTCTGCTGCACACAATGTCAAATGATAGCTTGGCAATTAGATGATGCTACAATATATTTACCCACAGTCTAGTGTTACATACCTGTATATTGAGACATACATACAAATATTGAGACATACATATATTGAATGTTACATCTATTAATTGTTACACATATTGAGTGTTACTTGCATTATAGTAACCTCTAGCGACAGTATGGTGTTCTAGCATATTTTGGCTGTCACAAAACTATCACCAAGGACCTCTGACATGCAGCATATACGTGTATTCTCTAGCTCTAAGTGTGTTCTTCTATATCAGCAAAACTAGACACTGCATATAAAATTAGCAACTTAACCTCCCCGCACGTAATATTTGTCAATATCTGGCTGGCACTTCTAATCACTAAGTGAGCCTATACTCGGTTGGGATAGTATCTTCCTCGGGCCAGGCATCCACACCATCCATGATGACAATGCCCATTCCGCCCATCAGATGAAGCTCGATATGGCAGTGGAACAGCCATGGACCTGGATTATCCACATAGTATCTGAAAACGCTCCAAGAGGCCACGCCACCGATGGAGAACTCTGTGATCCATGTGTCGCGCAAGCCAGGGGTCTCCAGGTTGAAATCTTCGGGCCGCTCATCGATTGCCTCTTGAACACTGGTATAGTTCCAAACACCAGAGCCAAAGCCAATTCTCCACGTCTTGCTGCCGTGCTTGTGAATGAAGTGCTCAAAGGCAGATTCATCGCCAGGCAGAGTAGAGACCTGCAGAATAAGATCGACCCAGGTTCCATTCTTAGTACGGATCACCAGGTTCTCATCCTCGGTGCCGAGGGTAGAGTTGGGGTAGAATAACAATGGGTCATTGTTGTGAAAATCGATGGGTAATAGGTACTTGGTGTTCATGGTATAATTGTAAGGTGCGCCAACGCGACCAAGTGCAAGAAGAACTTCCTGGTCAGCATTGCCAGCTCGGGGCTTGTTCGGGGGCCAAGGCTCCGCGTGGTCCGTCTGCAGCATCCATGGGAAGTATGAATTTTCCTCGACCTCTGGTGAAGCAGGGTTGCCTCCATAGGAAAGGTATCCTGATTCCGAAATCTCATCGTCCTCATGCCCTTCGTAGACCATTACGGCGTAACCCCCAAGTACCTGCGAGGCTCCAGAGTTGGGTATGCGCATCTGGTATCTACCCGGTTCTTGGTCAAGTTTAATCATGACCGAAAAAGTCTCGCCTGCTGACAGAACTGCCGAGACGAACTTCTTCGGCTTAACGTAGTTGCCGTCAACCTCGTATAGATAAAACGGGTGATCATCAACAGAGAAGGCAATCTGAGCAATAGTAGCGGCGGCTACAACGTGGAAACTAACCCAGCCATTGTTCTTGGATGGGTCGACAGTGATGGTTGCATTTGCATTCTCTGATGCAACGCAACCTTCTTGCACACGCGGTGGAATAAGATCTGGGCGTCTGGTGACGTTCCAGGGGCCGCCTTGGACTTGATCGAGATCCGCTGGGAAACATCTGGAGGTAGAAAGTAAGTATTTATGAAGCCAAGTGAGTGTGTAAGTATTGCAATTGTACGCCTGNNNCTTACCCTTTGCTGAAACCTCAGTGCCTGGTGGGAAAGCATCCTCAACCAGACCTGGAGCAAGCTCGCTTTGAAGGAATTCCTGGCCCGGGCAGTAAAGATTGCCTACGCCGTTGACCAAAATACTATCGAGGCAGCTGTTGTGATTTGTCAGNNNAAGATGTAAAGGGAGGGTTGTTGANNNCTGAACATACAAGACGAGCATGCCCGAATCAGTAGAGATCTTCCAATATTCATCGGAAGTATACTGGCTCCAATCAGACACAACCAGATACTCGGGGTCAAGAGCAGCCTGCTCCATGGCCTTGATGTCCTCTTCGTCATCGCTGATTTGTGCCCATAGGTCTGTGCGATCTAGCTTCGGCCTACACTCGTTAGTTGGCATTCGAATATGAATCAGTGGCGTTTGTGAGTCAGACCTGATGTGTATGGCTCCGTAAAGTCCATCAACGAGAGACATCCTCTCATGAGAGTGATACCAGTGGTTACCAGCAGGAGACGCCTTGAACTTGTATACAAACTCCCCACCGGGCTTGATCGGGCGCTGCGTGAGGCCAGGCGTGCCATCAGCCCAAGGAGTATTTTTTTGACTGAAAGGTGCTCCAGGNNNGCGAATTATNNNAGTTTCTAGATAGACTTCAACNNNCTCTAGGCCATGCCAGTGCACGGTAACATTCTTGGGCATGTCATTGTAAACTGTTATNNNTTGGGCGCAGTGTGTCAGTATCACCTGATGGAATAGNNNGAGGGAGGAGGCACTCACTTCAACGTCATCATCTTCATCCCAAACGAGGGTTGGGCTAGGAAATTGTCCATTGGTGTGAATGAATTCTCTTTCCTGTCCATTTGGAGCACCTGACTCCCACGTAAAGCGCAGAGTTTCTTTGACTGTCTTTGCCCAAGCGGTGGACTGCAAAGCAGTTGCTACCAACAGCACACGCGCAAGGCGACTCATCGTGAATGACAGTATTTTTGGAAACAATGTCTCAATCAAGGGGGCTGGAAATCATTTGCTTGAGACAGATGATTGTAGAGATACCTACTGGAACACGAGTTCTTATATCGCAAATCGGGCAATCGTGGCAAGAGACAAACAGCACGCGAAATTTGGGAACAGAATAGTGCCGAAAAGGGCAGAAATAGTGCCGAAAAGACAAAAACGAATAGGCACTTAAGAGAAAATCTTGGCATGGGGACGCTTTCGTCGACTTCAGGTCGTACAAACGAATGCTCTCGGTGCCTTTCACGGCTGCTTTTGCTGCCGGCATGTCGATCACCCCGATCGTATTCCAATAGTCCGATGACTGGCTTCAGCTGCTTCCTACTAGTACGTATATGGAATTTATTGGAGGAATCTCCAGAGTGACCAAAGCAAGGGAAGATTGAAAGCAGCGTCCGTAGCCGTGTTTTCCGTGTCTTGTCCCTTGAATCGTGTTGGAATCTCATGATTCCGGATTGGGGAATGCCAAGGAATATCGGCCGAGGTAAGTCGGCAGTATTTGAGACATAGTTACACACTTGTGTAAAAGCCTCTGCTTTGTGTACCAGAGGAGACCAGCTTAGCAATGGCTAATCAAGCAGTAAAATTGTAAAATCTAAAGAATCGAAGTAAATACAAAAGGTGATTTTACTTGGTGGATCTGATGTTGGTTGGTTAGCTATTCATTGTTTCAATGAAATAACCTTAAATGTGAAAGAACTTTATGTTGAGTGATTTTGTTGCTTTTCTTCAGAAGAACTATTCGAACCAATGAAAATTTACTCCATCTAATCAAATTTATTGAAGTTGAGGGTTTTTCTTCGCCTTTGAATGAAGTTTATTTGTCAAAGTTTTCTTGAATATATTGGGGATGTGCTACAAAATAATTTTTCTTCCTGTTGATTCCATCTAAATCTACAAGCTAAGCTCTTCAGGTGTATAGTGTAACGTTACTTTATCATTTTGTCTCTGGAGATAACAGTAAATAAACCATTGTGATAGCAATGTGTGTATTTTTAGAGTTTTCTAATTTCCCGATGTAAACATTAAAGTTTCCACGTCAGTACGGACTTTATCCCATTAAGGCACCGGCCCGTGTTGATCTACCCGCTAATAGCGCTAATGACAGCGGCAGATGGCAGCTGTCAGTGCCGTGTTGAGCCGTTGTCAAGGCCGTGTCAAAGCCGTGTTATTTACACCGAAAACACTAACAGAACTACATTCCTCCCAACAAACAAACAGCCTTTTCGCAAATGCTTCCGGTAGATGCAGAACTCTTGTTAATGAATGCAGGTTGCCTTCGATAAATGCAGAATCTTTGTTAGATGCATGAATGGTTGCGTTTGATGAATGCAGACCTGCTCCCGACGAATGCAGCAATGTCTTTCGATGCACGCATACGAGGTTTTTCTAAATGAAGGATTGCATTGCACAAGTTACACAGCATGCCTGCTGAAACTGATATATATGATGTTACGCTTGCAACCCCTCTCTCCTCTCCGAAATCCTTTTCAGCTTTATCTAAGATACACCTCTAGTTTATTACGAGATATTAATTACGTCGTCGACATAGCCCGTTTGCACTTCGCTGTGAGCAGCTGAACAAGATGACTCCTACGGCTACCTCGGACTCGCTTCCTTCTAAATCACAGCAGCTGCTGTGTCTTACCATTACGGGCTTCCGCAAGCCGGGTTTGAGCGAAGAAGCTTACCGAGAGTACATGACTAAGATCCATGCTCCCTTGGTAAGCGGGCTCATGGAAGAATATGGCATCGTTCGATACAACATGGTAAGCCGTTATTTTTCGGGTATTATCACGCAGTGCCATTTCTCATACTGTAGCACCCATAACGATAGTAAAACTCGGCCATTGCTCTTCCAGTTATATGACCCTGAGTTCTCGAAGCTGTCCGAGTATGATTGCGTTGTGCAATTTGTATTTCGACGCATGGAGGACTTCCTTCGAATGAAGGCTGATCCACGCTTCCTGGAGAAAGTGGCCCCTGACCACAAGAATTTTGCTGACACTTCAAGGTCGACGTGAGTTGCCCCTTTCACTGAATCCAATACCTATCGCGAATATGAACCGGGTGTTGACAATGGTTGCACTATTAGGATGACTATCGGGTACTTTGAGGAGTTTTTGAACGATGGGCACCTTGTAGCTAAATGAGTATCAGATACATGAAGAAGGAAGCCATATCGCAATCTTTTTAATCTATTGCTGCATCCTCTTGGATCCTCTTGCCATATCGCAATCTTCTTAATCTATTGTTGGATCCTCTTCTATTAGCAACATTACTTACCACGGCCATACCTACCCGTGACTTCATTAATGTAAGGTTGTACGATAAATTCAACGCGCCTCGTTTAAGCCACTCGCTCCTATTCATGCCCGTTTATTCAAAGATACGGAATATCCCGACTAAACGAAATATAGTCCAAAATATCTTCTCCGAAATCATATCGTGGTATATTCGGTGAGATGTGTCGGCACTGAATCCTTTCTTGGTGTATACTCCGTATGTTGTCAGCTGACGGTTATCTCGTATTTCTGGCACAAGGCTGGGGAAAAGAAGGGAGTGCAAAAGGACATTCTTTGTGCTATCGGTGAGAATGCCAAGGGAGCAATTTGTATCTGTACTACGATCACAGGATTCACGAAAATGACATCCATACCAAGACCCTATATATAGCTGAATCAATATTGGGAACTCAGCTCCCGATGAAAGTGCGTAGTACAAATTGTCAAGGCGTGACTCTTTGAACCAGCATATAGCAATTTACCATGTTTCCGGAATTATCTCACAATCCTAGTGTATGCATGCAACATGTCAGCTGGAATCCAAGCAGCCATCGTACAGTACGCGATGGATCGGCTGGTTGCATCCAAGTATGCAAGGGCGGCACTCCGATGGGCCTCGGAATGTCTGTCGTTGGCCGGTGATACAGACTAGCTTCAGCCCTAGCCTAGAATGAATCGGCGATTCTTGCACAAGCTGCTTTTGGCCAGGGAAAGTTTATCGGCCTAAAGATCGGTCTCACCTCTATTGGGGCTAATATCAGTTTCTCCATGTACTTCATACTTGTTGAGATGCTCTTCTAGACACGGATTTCTCATGCCATCCAAGTACTTGGACTTCTTGTCTCTGAGCCACATTCTCTTCTTCATCGGAAAATGTTCTGCGGCCCATATTTCCTTATACCACCTGATGGCATGTCTTACCTCAATATTCCTTTGCCCAGCACTAACATCAAAGAGTTTAGTCTTCTCTCGATATGGAGATACGACGTGATCCCTATCGCCTCGATCCCCATCGATCGAGCACGTCCCTCAACAATATTAGCCTTGAGGACTTGAGATTTGGATGTGATTCGCTATGCCAGCCCGTGTACTAAACCCGTTCCCGATAATAAACTTTGTAGCTCTCGGCTCTTCTACTTCCTGATTCTGAAAACGGTCGTGGCTACCTTTTATGATAGCTCTATGAGGTCACCTCGGAAACATTATCATGTGTGACAAAGACATTGTGTTACCCCTTCGTAGTACTTAAGTCATACGTCGGAAGGAAAATTAAAAACAGCTGATTAATCCCTCTGTTTTCATTCTTCTGCTAGGCTTATGCTCTTCGGCCGGACGTGATGTTAGATTCAACTTCCGCCATGGAGAGCATGACCATGAGCGGACCAAGCACCAGCACTGACGCTGTTCAGGTATTCGTGTTTGGAGATCAGAGTAGCTGCAGCCTGTCGAACTTACAGCTGCTTCTTCTGAAGAAGAACAACCCTTACTTGACGTCTTTCATTGAGCAAGCCAACTACATCCTCAGACATGAAATAGCTCAGCTTACCGCTGTGGAGCGTCAATCGTTTCCTGCTTTTTCCAGCATACAGAATCTTGTAGCTCGAGGGATCAAGAACAAGAAGGAGAAGAACGCAGCATTTGAAAGCACTTTGGCAACTATTTACCAGATCTGCTGCTTCATCAAGNNNGACGTTCTCTTTGCTCATGCTAGTGCGGCCAGACTGCTTACAACGCGTAGCTACTTTGGAGATGGCCAACACGCGTATCCAACCGGTTCGAACAGCTACGTCTCTGGATTATGCATCGGAGCATTAACTGCAGCCGCGATTTCTTCGTCAAAGTCTCTCAGCGAGCTAGTGCAGACGGGTGTCGACGCCGTTCGCGTGTCGCTCAGAGTTGGCCTCCTAGTTGCCCGAACGGCAGCCTTGTTCGGACGTCCGGAGCCTGGTAGTACCTCGTCTTGGTCATACGTCGTTTCGGAGTCACAGTTTCCGTTGGAATTAGCTGAAAGGGCCATTGCGTCCTACAGAGAGAAAGCCGTGAGTNNNTACCGTGGTGTTCGTATGGTGGCCAATGGTTACNNNGTGCGTGTAAACAATATTCCACCACTCTCCTCGCCCTATGTCAGCGCCAAGGGCCAAAACTCTTGGACTGTCAGTGGTCCACCGGCAATTGTGCAGCACTTCCTAAAGTCTTCGCAATTTGGAGAGACGTTGAAGTTTTCCCCTATCGCTGTACACGCACCGTTTCACGCGCCGCACATTTTCTCTATCGAGGATGTTGAACACATTCTCCAAGGTGTTGGATCGGTCAGCGACATATCTGGTAAAATATCTTTCATTTCCAGCTCATTCAGCCGCAAGTCTCCCAGTGAGAAGAAATTCAGGGACTTGCTTTACCATGCTGTTGAGGGTATTCTCATCCTACCGCTGGACCTGGGAGAGGCAGCTGGAAACATACAGCAAGTGCTTACAGCAGGCTCAATGAGCCAATGCGCCTTGTTTCAAATCTCAACCAACTTTTGTCAGAGTCTCAAAACGGCATTTGAACCTGCGGTGTCGAAAAGAGTCGTGGTAGTTGACAGTATCATGGAAGCCATCGCGGCAGGCCCTGAGCCAACTGCCCGAAACTCTGCTAAACACAGCGAGTCTAAGATAGCCATCATCGGCATGTCTGGACGATTCCCAGAATCTGCAGATATTGAATCGTTCTGGGACCTTCTCTACCAAGGGCTTGACGTTCATCGGCCTGTACCACCAGACAGGTACAACGGAGAGATGTACTATGATCCCACCGGGAAAAAGAAGAACACAAGCAAGATCAATCATGGATGCTGGATCAACGAGCCGGGTTTGTTTGACGCAAAATTCTTCAACATCTCTCCCAAAGAAGCAGAACAATCCGACCCTGGACAGCGTTTAGCCTTAGCAACCGCCTACGAGGCTCTTGAGATGGCAGGTGTTGTTGCTGACAGAACACCATCGACTCAACGAGACCGTGTTGGAGTCTTCTACGGCATGACCAGTGACGACTACAGAGAAGTTAGCTGTGGCCAGAATGTCGATACTTATTTCATCCCAGGTGGGAACCGAGCCTTTACACCAGGAAAGATCAATTATTTCTTCAAGTATTGCGGCCCATCAGTCAGTGTGGACACTGCATGCTCATCTAGTCTTGCAGCTATTCACTTAGCTTGCAATTCTATCTGGCGCAATGAATGCGATATGGCCATTGCCGGCGGCACAAATGTCATGTCAAACCCCGACAGCTTTGCAGGGCTGGATCGCGGCCATTTCCTCTCAGCAACAGGCAACTGCAACACCTTTGACGATGCAGCCGACGGTTATTGTCGAGCAGACGCCGTTGGTACTGTTGTTCTAAAGAGGCTGGATGATGCAATTGCAGACCATGATCCTATTCTGGGAGTCATTCTGGGCGCTCTTACCAATCACTCTGCCGAATCTGTGTCAATTACCAGACCACACTGCGGCGCTCAAGAGGAGATTTTCTCCAAGCTATTGAGTGAGACTGGTGTCCATCCTCATGAAGTCAGCTACATCGAAATGCATGGAACCGGAACCCAAGCCGGTGATGCAACTGAGATGTCCTCTGTTCTTAGCTGCTTTGCTCCATCGACAAAGCGACTGCCTCATGAAAGCCTTCATCTGGGCTCAACAAAGGCAAACGTCGGCCACTCTGAATCTGCATCTGGTGTAACAGCACTGATCAAGGTTCTGATGATGATGGAGAAGAACATGATTCCACCCCATTGTGGCATCAAGGGGAAGATCAATCACAAATTCCCGACTGACTTGAAGGAACGCAACGTCCATATTGCTTTCAAGCCTACGGAGTGGAAGAGACGAGCGGAATTTAACAACATCCGCCGCACCTTTGTCAACAACTTTTCTGCAGCCGGTGGCAACACTGCCCTGATTCTAGAGGACTACCCAGAACTCACTAGGAGCTCGCTGCAAGATCCTCGAACTGCCCATGTGGTTACGATATCTGCCAAATCCATTCCATCTCTCAAAGGAAATATCCAGAAGATGAGAGCCTATGTACAGCAGAATATGTCCACAGAGGGCTTCCTGGCCAAGCTTGCTTATACAACCACAGCTCGTCGTATGCATCATCCTTTCCGTGTTGCAATCACGGCTGCAAGCAGTGAGCAGCTCCTGGACGCCTTGAATGACGAGGTGAAGAAGGACAGTTACAAGCGTTCTCCGGAAGCACCCGTCGGCTTTGTCTTCAGCGGTCAAGGATCGCAGTATAGCGCCATGGGCCAGCATTTGCTCCAGTTTGCGACCTTCCGTGATGAGATCAACTCCTACGACATGTTGGCGCAACGACACGGTTTCCCATCAATCATGCCACTGATCGATGGGTCTGTCGATATTGACAACCTTGAGCCCCTGGTTGTCCAGCTCGGTACTACCTGTGTTCAGATGGCACTTGCAAGCCTCTGGGAATCATTGGGTATGAAGCCAACCTACGTACTCGGCCATAGTCTAGGCCACTATGCCGCATTGAAGGCCGCTGGCATTCTCACGGCAAGCGATACCATCTATTTGGTTGGTATGAGGGCTCGTCTTCTGCAAGATAAATGCACCAAGGGAAGCCACGCTATGTTGGCAATCCGAAGCAGTGTCGATCAAGTTCAGGGATACCTAGACGCAAGTATCTTTGACATCGCTTGCGTTAATGGCCCCCAAGATACCGTTGTCAGCGGCCGGGTCGATGACATCGAAAGCCTCTCTCAGAAGCTTGCGGCTGATGGCGTCAAAGCGACAAAAGTCAATGTTCCGTTTGCGTTCCATTCAGCTCAGGTTGACCCTGTATTGGAGGAGCTTGAGAAAATCGCCTCTCATGTTACGTTCCATCCTGCAAGAGTACCAATCGGTTGCCCTCTCTTAGGTAAGACCTCGCTTGTTGGTGAGGCACCTTTCTTTGATGCCAAGCACATCAGCCGTCACTGTAGGGAGGCTGTGAACTTCCGCGATGTTCTGCAGTCGGCTAGAGATGATTGCTTAGTCTCCGACAAGACAGTCTGGATCGAGCTCGGCCCGCACACAGTGTGTGCAGCTATGATGAAAGCCAATTTGGGGCAAGAAATCACTGCTGTCCCATCTTTGATGCGTAACAAAGATGGGTGGCAGACTCTCTCTTCAACTCTCTCAACTTTGTATGGTCAAGGGTTATCCATCGCATGGGATGAATTCCACCATGACTTTGAAGCCTGCAAAGAAGTCCTGCGACTGCCCGCTTACAGCTGGGATAACAAGAGATACTGGATTGAGTATGTGTATGATTGGTTGCTCACAAGAGGCGATCCTCCTCTTCAAATTGAGGCTGCTCCATTGCCAGCACCCACATCTACTTTCTCGACTGCTTCAGTGCATCGAATTGTTAGTGAAGGCGTTGATAATGGAAAGCTTACCATCACTGCGGAGTGCGAATTCACGAGCGAGCAGCTACACGAAGTGGTATATGGTCACGTTGTTAATGGCAATCGCGTTTGCTCATCGGTAAGTTTTTATCTAATGGTTTTTTTAAAGGTTCACGTCNNNTATTTCCACAGNTCATTGTACACAGATTTCGGAGTTACATTGGGCATGTATGTTCTCGAGAAATATCGCATGGATCTCAAGGATTACGCGGTAGATGTCCAGAAGATGGTCATCAATAAGCCTCTGGTTCACAAAGAAGGCCCTCAAATGCTCCTTAGGATTGACATCAAGCACGACATGAATGGTAGCGATACCGCAATCATGTCTATCTATAGTGTCAATGCTAAGGGAACCAAGACTGTCGACCATGCTAAAAGCACACTTTACTTTGGTCAGCCTAAGGTCTGGCTCCAGAATTGGGAGAGCCCTCAATACTATGTGGAGAGAAGCATCGATTGGCTCAAAGAGAAGGCGGATGCAGGTCTCAACAGCCGCCTCTCTTCTGGTGTCATTTACAAGCTCTTTTCCAGCTTGGTTGACTACAGCAATGCTTATAAAGGAATGCAAGAAGCCATTATCAATGCCGATGACTTTGAAGCGACCGCTCTGGTTCGGTTCCAAGTCGATGAGGGTAACTTCCGTTGCAACCCCATGTGGGTAGACTGCTGCGGCCACCTCGCCGGCTTCTTGATGAACGGACATTCAAAGACTCCCAAGGACCAAGTGTATATCAACCATGGCTGGGATACTTTCAGAACCGTGAAAAAGTTCCACAAAGACAAGACGTATCGTACATATGTCAGGATGCGGCCTTATGAAGGCACCATCTATGCAGGTGATGTTTACATTTTCGACGATGAAGGCATCGTTGGCGTTTGCGGTAATATTAAAGTAAGCTGGCCATCACTCACTAAACGTTTGATCTTCCATCACNNNCTTGCGNNNTTCCAAGGTATTTCCCGAAAGGTGCTCGACAGCGCAATGCCGCCGCCAAAGGCAGCAAACGAGCCTCAAGTCACTACGCGCCTCACCACTGCTGCTGTTAAAGAAGTGCCTAAGATGCCTAAGACAGCGGCAATTGCGGAACCTCTGAGCCGCGCTGTTGGCAATGGCCAAATTGAGCCTATGAAGCTCGATGCGGCTTTGAAGTCGGCTTCTGCTGCAAGGGACCCTATGCAGGCTGTTCGCAAGATCGTGGCCGAGGAGATTGGTATTCCTCTGGCCAGTGTTCAAGATGATCTTGACTTTACGGATTATGGAGTTGACTCGCTTCTTTCTCTCAACATTTCTGGACGACTCCGCGAGGAACTTGATATAGATGTTCCTTCGTCCGTCTTCGAAACCTGCCCAACCCTCGCAGATTTTGCTGCTCATCTTGGCTTCAACACGTCCTCATCGGATGAGTCTTCTGAACAGTCAAGTGTATTTGACACCATGTCCCCCACCAGTGAGCCCTTTGGATCAATTAGCAATGCTACTACCCCTCCAGCTCGAAGTCAGCGAGAGTCTATGTCTACCAGTATGGGCAAAGATATGGCGGCTATCTTAGCTGAAGAGATTGGAGTGTCTGCGAGCGAGATCATGAATGGCGCCGATCTTGGTGAACTGGGCATGGACTCACTCATGTCACTGACTGTGCTCGGCCGTCTCCGCGAAGAGTTGGAACTCGAGTTGGAGGATGACTTTTTCATCTCTCATCCCACTTTCGAATCCTTCCAGTACCTCTTCCAACAAGAGCTTGAACAAGAAATTGTGCAAGAAGTCGCGCAAGTCGTGGAGGACGTCATGCCAAAGATGTCCGCAGAATTGCAGAAGTATCGCGCAACTTCAACGCTCCTGCAAGGTAGCCCCAAGACTGCGACCTATATTCTATTCCTCTTCCCAGACGGTTCTGGTTCCGCAACTTCATACGGACCCATTGACGCAATAGGCAAGGACGTCTGTGTGTATGGTCTCAACTGCCCATGGCTCAAAGATGCCGAGAAACTAGTGACTTTTGGTCTCAAAGGCCTTGCATCGCTGTACGTCCAGGAGATTAGACGCAGAATACCTCATGGGCCATACAACGTTGGTGGATGGTCTGCAGGAGGCATTTGCGCTTATGAAGCGGCAATTCAATTCACTCGCGAAGGTGAAACCGTCCAGCGTCTTATCCTCCTCGACTCTCCCAACCCTATTGGTCTAGAGAAGCTACCCGCCCGGCTGTTCGATTTTATCAACGGCCTGGGGCTTTTTGGTTCCGGCAAAGCACCGGATTGGCTTCTTGCGCATTTCCTTGCGTTTATCGATGCTCTGGATGAGTGGAAGCCAGTCCCCTGGGAGAAAGCAGTCGATGGTAAAGCGCCAGCGCCGAAGACCTTTATTCTCTGGGCTGAAGATGGTGTGTGCAAAAACACTACTGAGCGCCCAGAGTATAGAGATGATGATCCCCGAGAAATGCGATGGTTGCTTGAGCAGCGAACCAACTTTGGAGGTAACAATTGGGATGTTTTGCTGGGAGAGAGGAACCTCAACATCAAACGTATACAGGATGCAAACCACTTTACCATGTTACACAAGGGTAAGAACACCGAACGTGTGGCGGCGTTCATCAAGAGCTCCTTTGCTTAGTTACGAAGGGACTTATAGTTGGTGCATCGGAATATACGGATGATGGAGACTAAAGGTATAGGTAGTTTGTATTTCACTTTACTTTAGTCGAGATATTAGAAATATATTTTCTTCATCTTTTAGGTAAATATGCCGGGTAGGATTAATATACGCAATCTCTGCGGGCGTTTCTAAAAATTATCTCCCAAGTGACTTGGTTCATTGAGAATTGTTTTGCTTTACGAGCCAAAAAACGAATCTATTCAACAACGGATCAATTTATTCAGCCCCATACTATCAGTCTCGTGGAGGCTATACACAGCATGCATCTCAAAAGCGGGATCGTTTGGTCCGCGATGCGTTCAAGTTTTGGTCTGTTCTACAGTATTGAGAGTAACCTGTATAGTAGCTTATTGCAGTCTTTCTTGCATATAATTGGGCTCGTGGTCTAGGGGTATGATTTTCGCTTCGCATGTGAAAGGTCAGGGGTTCAATTCCCCTCGGGTCCAGTTTTTTGATACTTTTTTTTGCGATTTCGCAAACTCTTCGACAACAACCATAGCGAAATCGTATGAGAGAATTCAGCGAAAGATTATGTAATAAAATGGGCGTGTGGTCTAGGGGTATGATTTTCCCTTCGCATGGGAAAGGTCAGGGGTTCAATTCCCCTCATGTCCAGCTTGAGTTCTTCTTCGGAGGACTATTCTTTTTTTGTCCTTCAATTTTCAAATCTTTTCTCGCCTATGTATTCTTCCGAACTCAGGTATAGAAACAAAGATATGCTGAGTTTGTCAAAGTCCATAAAAATGCCGAAGAGAGCAGCTCCTTTGACAGGTCCAGTATATGTTTTTTCCTCGCCGAATTCGAAAAGTATCCGCGTAGCTAGCTTATGTGTCACACGATCCCTCAGCTGAAAAGAGAGGGCGTGGCAAGCAGATTCCTTATCTTTGTGTACCTAGGTTCATATAATGCATATAGATGATAAAGATCTCAGGATTGTATTTAGTCCAACTTTGTAAATCTAGACTTAGCTAAGGACACTCATATGCAGCCGTCTATCTCATCCTACAACTGCTAGATCATAACACAGCGCCACACTTCATGGTGTAACCACGCTCCGCGATATGAGTACAACATACCATCACTGACTAGTCATATGCTCGGAAATTAATTCGTCACACAATCAAGCCTCACATTGCGGAACTTTCGCATTCGGTACGGGCCGCACCCGGCCGGGTATGGTAGAACAAGAAGGGGGGTTGGGAACGGGGTTGCCCGACATTCAAGATTAGATGATGCGCACCGTCACACAGCCGCACTCCTGTGTCACAAATAAAATGTAAACATGAGCTATTTGTTTGACTGAACAAAGGTCCCTGCAGCCTGTAATACTTGGCTTGTTTAACTTGTATATTGGTTTCTTTCGATAGGTCTTTTCTATTCTTGGCTTGCTATACCACCTTCGGACTACACCATCTTACTGAGACGACGAAGTCAAAAATATGGAAAGTGAAGACATAAAATCTCTCTCTGTGCTTTCGTATGAGTAATTGCGAAACCTACGCCATCGCCATCTTCTTATTGTCCAAGGGGATCGTGGCGCCTCTATAAATCAACAATGATAACTCAGGTGATGGACCAAGAGTAATTACTGCCGTCCCCGTAGCTTTTCTATATTAAATTCTTGGTCTGCAATTAAAAAACTGTGCCACTAGTTCAGCTCCTGGATTTGAACTGAAGGTTACTCCTAGCTTTAAGATGGCTAGTATGGACGTCAAACTAGTTCTAGATTGTATTGCTACTATTGGCTACGATGTCGAATTACACTGTGGGGGAATCCTTGACCTGCTGGCAGCCAACCCCGTTGCAAAAGGGAATGGTCTGGAGCATTTTGACTCTTGTAGCGCGCCTTTTGGTGCTCTCGCTGCTCTTGGTCTATGGGCTGCCCGGCTGTTACAGGAGGGAGTGGCTTTTATTGATGAGCTAACCGAATCAAAGACTTTGGACTGATCATTGGATCTGCCTGGCTCTGCACGGTGTGTTGGCGAAATGGTGTCTAGATGGATGGAAGCCGAGATACCTTATGAAGCCGATCTTATAACAAGCGTGGGAGATGGTTTCCCCGCGGGGGCTACAGCAGCCGAAAAGTTGTATTCTCTCCGCGATGTGATCCACTTCTCGGAGCAGTGGTTCCCTGGCCTCCCGTTATCTCACCCGGCACTTACCTTGTTGCTCGCGTTTTGCGTCGGCGTGGATGAGCTTTTCTGCCCCACTGATTCTCTTGCCTCTACGGTATTTCTCGGTCGAGGGTTCGGCGATTAGTTGGGTGAATGCCTAGTTGAGGGCGCGAGGACGTTGATGGCGTCGATAAACTCGTTATTGGAGGCTTCTGATGAACAAGAGATCCGAGCGCGACAAGGTTCATCTATAGCGCACACAACAACAGCAATAGAATAGAAAAAGAGACAAGAAAACTTATATATCACGCCTTACTATAGCCTTGTAGACTATTAAGCTAAAAAGTCAGCATTCGACTCCAATCCCTACCCACTGGAGTTGATCCATTGAACGTACACGTACGCTCCCAAAGGGCGTGCACAAAAAGAGGGAATCGAGGATTGGTCGGCATACAGAAACAGGCAACCCGCACGTACCCGCAACACTAAACTCATCCAGAATGGCGAGCGTATTCTCCCTCTTGTCCGCGCGTGTTCATTTTGCGGTCCCTGTTTTTTTGCAAGCCGTCTGGCTCCTTCGGAGAAAGAACCCTGTTTACCGCACGTGCATTTACCGTCTGGTGTCTTGCTGGTCTGAGTGGCCCGGGGCACTTGAGATCCTTCTTCTTCTAATAAATCGAGTTGCGATATATCCATCGTTATAGTGTGTTTGATCTGCTGTGATGTTTTGAACGGCGTCAATTGTAGCCCGATAGCTATCAGTTTCGTTCGTTTGAATTGGGCAATAGCGCTGCATCCAATGCTCCACCACCCGAAACAACAGGTCTACGCGAAAAAGATTTGTTCTCTTCCGGAGTACATGTGCTCAGCAAGTTTGAGAAATGATCCGAAGCGGTGATGCCCAGCCGCAGATCGAATTGTCTCCAATCGACCAAGATAGGGCGGACGGCGCAATCAATAACACGGAAAAGATTTCTGCGAATGTACACGCGACCAACGAATTAGCCGATGAAGAGGATTCTATCGCAGAAAGAGGAGGGAAAAGGCCCCTCAACTTTTACCTCGCCTTTTTGGCCATCAACATCGTTGTCTTTATCTTTTCTCTTGATTCTACTGGCCTCTCAGTGGCAATACCGGTACGCACCTCTNNNTTCCGATTCATCTGTNNNCATATACCCGGAGATACCGAGAGAGATAGCTGTCATTGGGACGTTGCACCTGGTGCATCTTTATCANNNACATTCGGTGCCGAATTGCTTACTTTTTGTTCTATTGCAGAGCAACTCCATGGCACGACCTTACAATCATTCTGGGCTGGCATTGCCTTCCTCCTTGCCACCGTCATCACGCAGCCACTATACACAAGCTTATCCGAGATCTATGGCCGCAAAGGTCTATTCCAACTTGCCTTTTTCTTCTTTGCCGTTGGATCTATTGTGTTCGGATTGGCACCTAATATGCCAGCGATTATCGTCGGACGCCTGCTTCAGGGCTTGGGAGGTGGAGGCTTGGACGTCCTCGGCGAGATCATTGTCACTGATATGACCGTGCTGAAAGAGCGACCGACATATCTTGGAATTATGGCTATTCCGACTGCGGTAGGAAGCATTCTCGGCCCATCTCTTGGAGCACTTTTCTGCCAGTATGCTTCCTGGAGATGGATTGGCTGGATAAACCTTCCATGCCTTGGTGTGGCGTACCCTCTCGTGCTCTTTTGCCTCAAGCTAAAGAGGATAGACACCCCTTTGATACAGAGGACGAAGCAACTGGACTGGATAGGCATTGCTCTTTTTACATCATCTTGCACACTGTTTGTCTTACCATTGAGCTGGGCGGGAACGCTTTATCCATGGAGCTCATGGAAGACTCTGTTTCCGTTCCTGATTGGGACCTTTGGTCTTATTGTATTCGCTTGGTACGAGTCCAAACCACTAAAGCCCATCATTCCGCACCGTCTTTTCTATCCACGAACTGCATGGGCTACACTTATCGGGACCTTTTTCCATGGAATGATACTATTTTCTCTGATGCAATATCTTCCTTTCTTCTACCAAGCCGTCAAGAATGAAACTCTCATCCATTCTGCATTGACTCTGCTTCCGACAAGTGTTGCTAGTGTTCTAGCCGCTGGGTCATCGGCTGCATTGGTCGGCCCCCTCAAGGGTTATAGATGGAGTATCTGGATCTCGTGGTTCCTTGTGACTCTTGGAACAGGTCTGCTAGCTCTACTAAGCGTTTCTTCATCCACGGCCATGGGTTTCGGCATTCCCATCATGTGGGGATGGGGTGTCGGCGCTCTTCTGCGGGTGCCTCAGCTCCCGATACAAGCCAGTGTGGCCAACATTGATGATACTGGTCTTGTAATTGGCCTCATGATGTTTCTTCGATTGCTCGGTGGGCTCGTAGGCCTGGCTATTAGCTCCTCCATTTTCAGCAATGTCTTTGAGCCATCTATATCCAAGATTATCCCGTATCTACCAGCAGAGCTCCAACAACTCGGGGATGCAAACATGGCGATTGGATTTATTCCAAAATTGAGAACGCTTGATATACCAGCTGAATCACTCCTGGTTATTCAGAAAACATACTCAGATGCATTCAGAGCCATATTCTTCGCCATGACGGGAGCTAGCGGGCTAGGTCTACTGAGTTCTCTAGGCACGGAAGAGTTGACTCTTGACAAGGAAGAGCGCGGGCAGCAGCAATTTGATTCTACTTAATTATCTTCACCAAATACGACATAAAGATACAACGACATAATACGTAATGAGGCTATGGCTGCAGAGCAGTTTCACCATTCAACATATAATAGTTTAATACATAATGCACATTTTTCTTCTTTACCGATCGCGCCCTGTGTCCACTCAGCAAAAGCTATACACCGCCAGGGATCTAGGACTTCTTGTAGCGTATAATAATTAGGTTAAAACTTCTGCCGCACAATTTACAGACTCAGTCTCGGTTGGAGTCATATGCCATGACTCTGTTTTATTCCGATGAGCGGGGACTAAGGACGAATGACACATGTCAAGTGGAATGAAAATGTAGAGGGCGCTAATGCTATGCTCAATTCATCATGCGCTTCGCCGTTTAACTAAGTAACTAATTTTGTATTACTTCGTCCCGTCGTCTTTATTTGCACTTCAACACAATGTATTAGCGGTGATCTTGAAATGGCACTTCGCTGATTACGGATATTTCCCGCCCATATAAACCCCTGAACAACAAAGGGCGCCAAATTTGACGGTGGCTTGTCAACATTTATTTGAGAATGAACTAATAAGCTTAAGTATATATAACGCGAGAGTGGTGTCAATGTCATGAGTAGGGCGCTGTGCGGAAGATAGTCTGAATAGTGGAGAGATGTAGGCTCCTCAGTTGTGTCAAGCATAATACTTGGGTTTCTCAAATCTCCGATACATTGATGGGATCAGAGTCATCCGTTGTATTCTCTATCAATTGTGCTTTTTCTTTATTAATGGCATATACTTATACACCCACATCGCAACACTTGTCTTCGCTTTCCTCACTTTTGATAACTCTGTCTCTTCTTTCATCATGAGTTCGACTCTCCCGAAACCAGTCAACAGCATCTTGGGCGCAATTGGCAACACTCCGGTGGTGCGCCTCAACAATGTTGTCCCAAAGGATGCTGCAGAAGTCTTTGTCAAACTGGAGTATTTTAATCCGACCGGGAGCTACAAGGATCGTATGGCAAGGTCCATGGTAGAAGAGGCAGAGCGACGGGGAGACTTGAAAGCTGGTATGACCATCGTTGAAGCCACTGGTGGCAGTACAGGATCGTCTTTAGCCCTCATCTCTGCTGTCAAGGGATATCGCTTCTTAGTTGTCTGTTCCGACGCCTTTTCAGTCGAAAAGCTACGCACAATGGCCGCACTGGGAGCAGAAGTCGACATCGTACCCAGCGTTGGCGGGAAGGTTACTGCTGACCTTATTCCCTCTTTGAAACGCCGTGCGGAGGAAATTAGCAAGGCGGATGGCTATTATTATACCAACCAGTTTCATAACAACGACGCACTTGTTGGCTATGGGGAGATCGGACACGAGCTTGTTGAGCAGTTCAGCGATGGCATCGACGCCTTCTGTGGTGCTGTTGGTACTGCCGGCATGGCCACAGGAGTAGCAGGTGTTTTACGTGAAAAGCAACCTCATGCCAAAATAGTAATACTGGAGCCTGCAGAATCACCAATGCTCACCAAGGGCCAGAAGGGAAGCCACACTGTTGAAGGCATCGGCTCTGGAATTATCCCGCCGCATCTGGATCAGCGATTATACGATGAAGTTCGTGCTATTCCTGAAGCAGAGGCTCGAGACATGTGTCGCCGCCTTGCTAAAGAAGAAGGACTACTTGTGGGAACTTCAACTGGGATCAATATTGTTGCCGCAATACAGCTAGCTAAGGAGCTGGGTCCTGGAAAGAGAGTAGTTACTGTGGCGGTGGATACTGGTCTCAAGTATCTCAATGGCACGCTTTTTGCAGACCAGTAGAGATGGTTCACATGGACACTTGTGTATACATGTAGCTGTTTCAGAAGATGGAGAACCGGGAATACGATGAATCAGTTGAATCAGATTCTCATCCACACTGTCATTAGCTCCCAGTGGTGTTCATAGTTTACATGCCCCATGGTATACCAGCCTCAAAAGTCCGTGTAGTGTCACCATCATAGCCCACTTTCTCCATCCACTGCTTCAAGCTTCTGATCCTTCCTGGATGAATCTCGTCCAGGAGGTTGTAGTCCCTTTTGCAGAGTCCAAGCTTAGTCCCGCAGTTCTGGTAAATCCTCCACCATGCGGAAAAGTTTTGACGGAAAGTTAGCAAGGATGGATCACCTGGTGCCGTCGAAGTCCCTATTTTGTGCTCCATATCCTCTTCCGACAACCCAGTCTCTTGTGTCCACTGGTCAATAGTGAGATTAGTTGCTTTTGCAGGTTTGCCAGTGGCATCGGTAAAGGCTTTAGCTATCTGCTCGAGTGAGACATCTTCGACCCCAATGTCCAGGTTGAGTCCCGCGGATCTTTCTGGGTGCTCATATATCCATCGTACATAATAGCCCATATCATCCAGGCATACATATGGAATAACTCCATCATCAATCGGCAGGCGGAAGTCGTACACGCCTGAGTCCGACTTCTTAGGATGCTGAAAGTACCAAAGTTGCTCGATATAAGGCCCAGTGCAGACAACAGACCACTTCATGGGGCTCTGTGGTATTGCTGACATCCATTGCTTGACATGTCCTTTACCATAGTAGTGACCACAGCGCAGGTCATCATCATAGTTAGTCTCCAGCGCATAATTGTCGAGCGATGACCAGATATAGTGCTTCACACCGCTTTGCACTGCAATCTCAAAAGTCCTTATGCCCCAGTATATCTCGTTCTTGATACCGAGAGCGAAACTACTAAGGTTGACAAAAGCGTAGTCCACTCCCGCAAAGGCGGAACGCAGTGCATCCTCGTCAGTAGGTGTGCCAGTCACGTATTGGACATTTGGTGCGACGCTTCGGAGCCTCTGTGAATGTTCAGACTCTGGGTCACGAGTGAGCACGCGCACATGGTAGCCATGTTGGTCGAGTTCTGAATAAGGNNNATAAATATTGTAAGGCAAAGCCATAGAATTATTCGACTCACCTTGTACAATGGGTACACCTTGTGCACCAGTTCCTCCAATCACTAAAACTGTTTTGGTAGCCATATTGAGATGTCTTTTAATGACGATATACAATGCAAGAGTCAATGAGCTGTAAGAGAAGGATATTTGACGAGTATATATATAATATTGTATCTGTGGCTAGATGAAAACAGGAATTTGAAGATCTGCATACTTGCTTGATGAAGCTAGTAGTGGGCAAACAAGTGTTCGCCTATTATTAAGAGTTTGTCGTAGAATCAACGAATATTAACACCCAAAATAGTCACGGTGCAGTGATTTCCTAATGAGGATTCTACTCATATAGAAAGAAAAGCCAATATAGGAAAATGCCATTTTGATACATGTAAGCGCGATTTCACACAAGCATGGCCTATACGGCTTTTTATTCGCTCAATTTCTCAGTAACCAGGCTACCATATGGTGATCATGCTAACTCAATACCTAATCTCAGAAAACATCATCTGCAGGCAACTTAATCGCGTATTCTGCATCGAACCATATCACCAATTGGGCGCGTACTTCCAAACAGCAGCGTAAGTCGAACAACCTAAAACAGTTAATCAGTACTAGGTATTGAGTCAAACACGGCTGGTATGGAATCAAATTGCAAAGTCCATGCGATTCTGTCCAGTTTAGCTACCAATCATATTAGTTTAATCTTAATTGGACATGTATGGTAAACGCCCCAGTGTAGGTAGTCGAAGAGATAACAGTGATAAAGATGACACACTCACCTCTTATACACACAGATGCCGACGATTACAAAAGAACCCATTGCGCAACTGCCGAATGAGATTGACGGGTAGCTGCGAGAAAGCGTTTGTCAGCTACTATTGAACAAACCACATGATGGAATCATCTTCTTGGTAGTATGACCTATCTCTCTTCAGCCTGTCAGTGCCTCTTATTCAACGTATTTCCACTCCCAAACTTTTTCAGTTTACCCGGTGATATTTATTTACACACATACACACGGTTTGTCAATAAGAAGATCTTTGAAGCCACTTGCCTGGCATATTTGATCGTGTCCTTGGCTATCGAAGACCAATATAAAGACTGGCTCTGTGCGTCATGTTCTGTTTTCTAACGAGGTACAAATAACCCATATCCAACCCTTTACTGCTAGAACTACATTGTGCTGGTGGGATAGAAGGTCTGTATGGCATATGAAAAGTGAAGGTCCACCCAATAAGGGAGCAGGGAACTCTCAGGTAATAGGTACGGGAAATGGCTCTAACTCAACAACATAAGGTAATACGCAATACTCATCAAGCTTCCACGAAAGTCTAACCCAAGCACGTAAGCGCTCTAAAGACTGAGCATACGTGACATCGTTCACACCGCCAGGTGTACTTTAGAACTCCCAGCAGGGCCTTGCTGTAATCACTTCTCGCATGAGCCAAAAGTAATTTATGACAGGACTTACCTCCCGCGCCCTTCACACAAGCTTATAATGGTCCCTGTGAGCTCTTCTGAAAATTGTACGCATATTTGCTCTTGGCGAATTATATTTGTCTACTAATGATTCGGCGTTGGGCAGTTATGGCCGTTGTGCATTTCTCAGTGCTCCAATGAGATAAACGTTGGCTACAGTATAGTGGATAAAGTGCAAGTTTGATGCAATCATCACAGGCGTGGCTGAATGGTATTACATGCATTGAATTAACCGGTCGCGTGTGCTTCTGCCACATGGACAAGTCTAATTTCCCGCTTAAAACCGTAAATGAACTGGAGCTTTCCTTACTGCTTACTTGAAATAAGCTGCATCCTTTCACGGCGTTTCATTACGCATACTTCTACACTTATTACTTTGTGGGCGATTTGTTGTATTGATAGAAGCTTTCCAGGCATATAAATCATCAACCTAGACAGCTTGGGAACTCCTTGCTCTTGCAGCTTCCAGTACTAATATGATACAATTATCACCATCTATTCCTCTTCCAGCTATATCAGCTGAGAGATGCAGCAACATGAAACCACTTGGGGAAGATGTTAATACAAAGTCAAGATTAGATAGCTTCGTCATCTTCTAGCTATATGAGGTAATGAAGAGACCCATCGCACAGGAGCTAAGAATTCAGCCAGATATGCGTTATTCGTTGCCCAATGCGACAGGATTCCCTTCTGCTTGATAATGCATGGCTCCGTTTTCGCAGCTTTGGGACTCGACTAATGCTAGGCCTCTATGAGCGGCAATCAAGGGAGCATTATTCTATCTTGTTTTACTCTTTTTTTACTTGTGGAAAAGTCAAATGCATAACCTTTAGTTATATCAAGACCACCACGGTACTAACTTTGAACATCGAAGGCAACGTTGACCCCTCGGGCTCTCGGCAGATGCCGTATTTCATCATTACTTCATGACCAAACTTCAGGCTGCATTGGGATCTGATAAGTTCCTATCGCACCCAATTCCTCTAGCTAAATACGATTACTCTCAAGAAATAGCTCAAATCTCAGGGGATATTTGTAATTGACTTTCCTCTTTGGAGCGCATACACAGAAGCGATAACCCAGCTCTGTGGACCTCAAGTGCCAGTCAACAATCAGACACATGACGAGATCCGTTTAGCGATGACCCGCTGCCGCAATCGGGATAATGAAAGAGCCTATAGCTGAAGATTTAGCATGTAAACGTAATCAGCCAAGAAAAGGAAGTATATTGCGTGCTTCGCAGTCGTACAACTGCTGCAGCGATTACACTGTATAAGCTGGATTGCGTGATTCGCACTATCAATAGCATCAACACCGTACAGATCATCTCCGGTAGTGCGATACTGTGGCGCCCTCCAAAATCTGCAGACGAAGAATGTACTAATTAACATCACGTATCTGCTAAATTGTAAATCCGAAGATCAGACAGGTCTCATACTGGATGATTGGATGATTCGTCAATTCGCCATAGAGTTCACGATGCATGCCATTGTGGGGGTGGGGTTCGCCCGATGCCGATGAAATGAGACCGATGGGCCGCGACAGAGAGGGGAAGAGACGCAGGTTGGGCAAACGTATAAAAGGGACAGTGCCCAACGGGTTATTAGAAGCGAATTGTCTTACTATTTCCGTGAAGATTCTATAGGAAGAAGACATTGAAATCTCATACAAAATGGCTCCCGCTTTGGTTGAGACTGCTACCACTACCAGCAACAACGGCCCTGTTCCGGCATCCGTTTATAAGCTGGACCTTGGACAATACAAGGAGATTGACCTGACCTACATTGACAAGGACGCCGAGGAGGGCAAGGCTGGCGGCCCTGCTGCCCACGTGAGTCTGTTGAATTGAACGGTGTAACGGTCCTTTATACTCACACGACATATACAGTACCCTCACTACCTCCCAACATGGAACCCAGAGCAAAAGTACCCTCCTCTTACGCCTTTTGAGCACTACGAGCACGGCAAGGACGCCGATACCTCGTACCCCAACCTTCTTCCCAGCGGAGTCAAGGTCACGGAGCTCACTCCCTCCATCGGCTCCGAAGTGCGAGGCATCCAGCTGTCCTCTCTCACTGACGCCGGCAAAGATGAGCTAGCTCACTACGTCGCCAAGCGCAAGGTTGTGGCCTTCCGAGACCAGGACTTTGCTGATCTTCCCATTGCCGACGCCCTCAAGTTCGGCTCATACTTTGGACGTCACCACATTCATCCCACATCCGGCTCCCCTGAGAACTACCCCGAGGTTCATCTCGTCCACCGTGGCGTGAACGACAAGGGCCACTTGGACTACTTCAAGACCAGAACCAGCTCTGTGGCATGGCACTCTGATGTTTCATACGAGGCTCAGCCCCCGGAACTACCTTCTTGTACATCCTGGACAAGCCCGAGACTGGAGGCGACACCATCTTCGTTGATGCCGTCACGGCATACAAGCGACTCAGCCCTCTCTTCCAGGAGCGTCTGCACGGCCTCCAGGCTACCCACTCGGGTGTTGAGCAGGTCAACGCCGCCGCCGCTCGCAACAGCATCAAGCGACGAGACCCTGTTATTCATGCTCACCCCATCATCCGAACTCACCCTGCTACGGGAGAGAAGGCCATTTACGTCAACCCTCAGTGTAAGTCTCGTCTGCCTTGAACGCAAGCTGGACTGTCATATGGTTATGATTCGGATAACTAACATTCAATAGTCACTCGCGACATTGTTGGCCTGAAGAAGGAAGAGTCCGACACTCTTCTGAAGTTCCTGTATGACCATCTAGCTCTAGGAGCCGACTTCCAGGCTCGCGTCAAGTGGGAGGACAAGACTGTCGTTGTCTGGGACAACAGAGTCACCCAGCACAGCGCCCTTGTAGATTGGGAGAACGGACAGAGGCGACACCTTGCTCGCATTACGCCCCAGGCAGAGAGGCCCTTTGAGACTCCCTTCCAGGGTTGAGAGCAAAGATAACGATTGCATTTCTATGAACATTTTAGCGACATAACTTGACAGGCACCAGAGATGGCCTTGTACAAAAATATGCCAAAACAGGCAGATGAATAAAAGAACATTAGCAATTGAGTGACCTTAATCAGTTCGCTTCACAGCTTTAGTGCCTACTCATCGCCATAAGAATAAGTGATCCATCCGTCCACATACACGTGTACACATCCCATATCCGGATATGAGCCCACAGCCGATGCCAAAGCGTGGAAGCAAACTCGCAGGCCAGAGATGAGTAATCAGGCGTTTATTCGTTGCTTTTGAATAGATAACGTTGAAGTGTCCGTCCTCGGCTCATTCAATACCGGCATAAAGCGCCACCAACGCAGCTCCAATTTTTGTCTCCGAATCTTGTCAACCAGAGGGCGTGCCAGGATGTGGACCGCTCGGCCTAAGAATTCACCACGGCCTATAGCGATTATCAGCAAAAAAAAAACAGCTGGTCGTTGATATAAAGTCTATGGCCTAGTGAGAAACACAGAGTTGCTGTATCTTTTTCCCATCACAATGGCGACTTCAACGACCACCGCAGTTGAGCTCGTTGAGCTGCCCATACAGAATAACGCATCCGGGCATAACCGGTTTCACAACAATGCACCCGTTGATGAGTCTCAAACCTCGTCATCCGATGATGTCTTGGAGGCTTCTCGTCTAGCAGACTCGGTCGTGCCAGATGGAGGTTATGGTTGGGTCGTCGTGGGTGCCTGTGCCGTCATCGCGTGGTGGGTGAGTACATATCTGGATCTCCAACATGATGCGTGTTTAGGTAAGGATGCATCACTGATACGAATTCATTCATTGTAGTTTGTAGGAATGGGCTATAGCTGGGGTGTACTCCAAGGAGCTCTCGTGGAAAAGGGACTCTCAAGTCCCGCCACCTTGTCATATGTTGGTTCATTGGCCATTGCCCTCATCTCCTGCTTGGCTATTATCAATTCGCGCATCATCCGAGCAATTGGAGCACAGCGAACGGCCATCCTAGGCATTTTTCTCCTCGGCATGTCTGAGATAGTGAGCAGCTTCGCAGTCTCCAGCCTCGCAGGGTTGTTCGTCACCTCTGGCGTTACGCTCGGTCTTGGGATGAGCCTCTGTTTCATGGCTGTATCTGCTACCCCGGCACAATATTTCAGCAAGAAGAGGGGGCTAGCAAACGGCATCGTATTCGCTGGAGGAGGCTTTGGTGGAGCGACGACAAGTTTTCTCCTAGATGCAGTAATTCAGCGACACGGAACTGCATGGGCGTATCGAGTTCTTGGATTGGTGACGCTGGCCACCGGTCTCCCTGCGGCATGGCTGGTGAAAGAGAGATCGCCAGTCAAGACTGCAGGCTTCATCGAATGGTGAGATGAATCGTTTGATAGGCTCGATTTCTAAGCTAATAACGTGTCTAGGCGTCTTTTCCGCGATTTCAGCTTCGTAATCATCTTCACCGCTGGTGCGATTGCAACATTTCCTCTCTTGGTTCCCGCGTTCTTCATTCCGCTCTATAGCAGGTCTGTCGGTCTGTCTGCATCGACTGGTGCTGGTCTCTTGGCCGGCTTCAATCTCTCATCCGCTGCAGGGAGAATTCTCTGTGGCTTCCTTTGTGACAGATTTGGCGCTCTCAACGTATTAATGTTTTCTCTGTTGATCAACGCCGTTACTATGTTGGCGATATGGCCTGTTTCGAAAACTCTGGCTCCGCTGATTGTTTTCGTCGTTATCAACGGTGCAGCTAACGGTGGCTTCTTTTCAACCATGCCTACGGTAGTGGGCAATGTTTTTGGATCTCAGAGAGTGTCTGTGGCCATGGCTATGATTGTCACAGGTTGGGGCGGTGGATATCTCATGGTGAGCCTTCACAACTCATCCACAATATCGATATACAACACTCAATTTGCTAATAATTTCAGGGTTCACCAATCGCTGGATACCTTCTCGATGCCTACGGAGGAACAGGGGGCGGATTCGAGGCATACAGACCCGCCATCACATACGCTGGCTGCATGGGACTGGGAGCTACGGCTCTCGTGGCAGTTGCCAGGTTCCGAAAGAATCGCGCATTTTTTGCCAAAGTTTAGCGAATTATTCGTTTTAAAAGTTGTATTTGTATGAATCAAACTAGACTCGTGTAAATAGATACAATGCTCGTGCTGAACTCAAGCGCGGACAGCAACAAAAAATAGTCGAGGATATCGCAACAAGACTGTTCCATCATCGCACAAGGGATAAAGCTCCTTGAGCTTCTCCAAGTATGCTGCTAGAAATCCTTCCTTCTGCTCAGGGTTAAGAGGATCGATAAAGGGCCGTAGTCCCGTGCCCTTGACCCATTCAACAATCTCCTGGTGGCCACCTAAAGGATGCTGGTAATACGTGTGCCACACATCTATAGACGAACACAAGGGTTTCAGTCCATTGTAAAGCTCAATAGGCGTCTGGAAGGGTCCCAGTGCCGGCTTGAGACGTCCAAGGGTTTCTGCCCAAGGACCGTTCTCGGCAACTGCACGCATGGCTTCATGAGATTTCTCGGTGTGGTTGTCGGGAACTTGGAATGCAAAAACCCCTCCAGGCTTGAGGGATTGAATCAAGCGGCTGATGATGGGAATTCTGTCCTCAAAGTTGATCCACTGAAAGACTGCGTTGGAAAAGAGAAGGTCAACCGGTCCTTCTGGCGTATAAGTTGCCAGATCCGCCACAGTAAAGTCCAGGTTAGGCAGTGCCTTGCGTGCCGTTTCAATCATGTCGGGAGAGGAATCCATGCCCGAAATACGTGCATCCGGCCATTGTTTCGCAAGGACTTCAGTCGAGTTGCCAGGGCCGCATCCAATGTCGATAATGCGAGTTGGCGATGCCAGAGGCACTTGAGCAATAAGATCACGCGAGGGTCGGGTGCGTTGCTCAGCGAATTTGAGATACTGGGCCGCCGACCAATCTTTCGTGGCGGCTGCTCTTCCCTGGCCAGTTGACTGCGTGGCCATTGTTCTGGTGAGCAAAATCTTTGGAAGTCGGCTAAGGGGACGAGATATCATTTCGTAGAACAGATCCGAGGGATGAAGGAGGAGAGATTGGGCTATACGTGGTCAAAGCCCAGTCGATTGTAGCTGTAGAGCGAAGCAAACGGGACATGATCTGAACCTAGCATTATATATAGTAAATTACATATCAAAAGTCATACATCTCAATCTAAACACGAAATACGAAAATGATGATCATCTTCAACCTAAAGACTCAACCAACACCTTCAAGACTGTCAAAACCTCTGTGATGATGCTTCAAACTGCCATCCAACGCCTTTAATCCGAGAGAACTTCGGCCGTCCGACATAAATCCGCCGATACCGGCTTCGGGCCCGAGAGCGCCCGGACGAGCGTCCGAGGTCACGTGAAGACTCCAAGATCAGGATCTTGTTCTTGCTTCGTGTCCGAAGTTGTCCAGATGAAACCGACTGAAGGTGCTTTTCAGTTGAGTCATCGTGTCTGGTTACGTATACCATTCGATATTTTAGTACGTAGATGTGAAAAGGACAACGATGATTATCTTGAGTCTATACCGAAAGGACACGATGAAGGATTTCAGCTGTAGCTATTTAAATCAAGCGACGCTGTTCGTCCAGCCTCCAGAGAAGAAGTTCCAGTTGAACTTGCAAAATATGCTCTCAGTTGGCAGCCATTTATCACTTTTCTGAACAACATCCACATCATGTCGGCCTCAGATTTACGTCCCAGCATCGCCATCGTTGGCGGAGGGCCATCCGGTCTCTGTCTTGGCGTTCTCCTCCATAAACATGGGATTCCATTTACGCTCTATGAACTTCGGGATAAACCTGATGACTCGAGTCTTCTGATATCATCTGGCATGCTAGATCTTCACCAAGAGTCTGGACTAGCAGCCATCCGTGCCTGTGGTCTGTGGGAAGAGTTCCAGAAGCATATCCTTGACTGCAGTGAAGAGCTCATCATCATGAACAAGGATGGCCGGGTAACTCATAGAGATAATGGAGGTCCAGGACCTGAAAGCCGCCCCGAAATTGCGCGTAACACACTCACGCACTTGTTGCTCGCGTCCATACCCGCCGAGCGTATAAGATGGGAGTACAAGCTACTAAGCGCAAGCCGAACATCTACGAACCGAATTTCCCTTGATTTCGGTTCCAAAGGAATCTTCGAACACGACTTCGTCGTGGGCGCAGATGGGGCTTGGTCCAAGATTCGCAATCTTATAACAACAGTCCAACCCTACTACGGCGGCATCCAATATCTCACATTAGACATCCTCAACGCCACAACTCGCTATCCTGCGTTGTCTACCCTGGTTGGCACTGGCTCGTGCTTCATTCTCGGCAGTAAAAAGGGTGTTGTAAGCCATCGTGGGGTACAAAGCTCCATTCGCCTTTACGTTGGAGTCTCAACAGAAGATGAAACTCCGTTTTGCGCACCTTCGGCAGTCCTGGAAGCCGGAAGCCTAAAAAAGGCATTGATAGACAGTTCAGATCTTTTTGGTACTTGGAGCGAGCAAGTCAAGGATCTTATTTCCACTGCCGCCGACGAAGCGCTGGCTACACCAAACGCGACTCAGTTGTCGGAGCCAAAGCCATTGTATATGCTCCCCATTGGCCATACATGGGAGGCACAACCAGGCATTGCAATAATTGGCGATGCAGCTCATTTGATGATGCCATGGGCAGGGGAAGGTGTCAATCTTGCATTATGGGACTCGTTGGATCTTGCGAATACAATCATCCAATCTTGGGATAAGGCCGAGAATGCTGCAGAATTCCAACAGATCATGACACCCCTAGTCTCGGAATTTGACAAAAAGATGTTTGCGAGATCTAAACAAGCAGCAGAAGGAACGTGGCAAAACTCCAAGATGCTATTTTCCGACGATGGAGCGCAGGCAATGGCTGATATGATGGCAGCATTTCGGCAAATGGCATCATGATTTTGGCAAGGGAAGCCGGATCTGGTTATTTCAAGTCTACCATCACATTACAGATATCTCCTATTAGTAAATTATGTATATTAGTATAATGGATAATTCTTCACTTTGTCATTTATTCATCATATGCCGTTTCTGTGTATTCATATAGGCGTCCCGATACCTGCTCCAGCCATTAATGGCCAAATGTGTGTTGTGGCACGGCAGAGAGTAATCATTTGCTCATTCGAACTGCTGTAGTATATGATCATAACTTCACCGGATTTTCATCCCATATATCTGTGTCAAAAACATCGTCGCTTCACTTCTTGAACGTGAACTTGTCGACTGTATTACCCCTCCCCCACCATTCACGTCTCCATGGCGGGGTAATTATTCGTTGGAGCAGCAGTGGGGTTGGAGATTCCGCGTGAGACACGATAACTCTGCGATAGGTCAACTTTTTAGCTTTGATAGAGGCAGTTGAGGGTTTTCAGATTGATTGTAGTCCGGATAATGTAGAAAGACGATTGTAATGTCGAGTGTATCGATTCTTCCATAGGTAGTCAAGTTCTGTAGTGCACCAACTGCTTCAAACCCCCGCGAGCTCATTTGTCCATACAGTTGGGGGTCAAAATTCCACGTTACATTTTCAAGCCACTTTTACGGCCAAGCCAATGCAATTGCTGGCCAAAACATTACCTGACCCCCACCGCAAGAGACAATGACAGAATAGCCTATATCGGCGAACAAATCGAGGCATTCCCAAACAGCAGTTTCCGGGGAATAATGAAGTGGTGAAGATAAGCTTCAAGCAATTTTCGGCAGCGGCATCCGAGACGTTACATTGTTTAGTAAAGAGCCCGCCGAGGTTGATGCCCCGCAAGTGGTAAATGGAGCTCATTAAGGATCAGAACCTTAGACCATCGTCCATCTAACCCAACAGAAATCGCGAAACTGAAACCTAGATTCTCTCCGGACTCCCCTCAAGAGGCATACGAATTAGGAAGGAGAGATATTGGGCTTCAATAACCGGCCATATTGTATCCAGAATCAGCTTCGAGACAGTCAAAATGGTGTCAGCGGAGCAGCGCAAGAAAGTCGGCCAGGTGAGATCCAACCACCTTCTCGCCAAGACGAGACATGGCNNNCATGTTTACGCTCAGCTATTTGCTGTTGGCTTTCACGGCCGTGAGATTAACAAAGAAATCACAACTCTGATCCGTGATTACGGTGTCGGAGCAATTGTTCTCTTCAAGCGCAATGTGCTTGATGCCGCACAGCTCCAGGCGCTGTGTTTGGGTCTTCAGAAGATCGCAAAGGACGCAGGTCATAGCCAGCCTCTTTTCATCGGAATAGATCAAGAAAATGGATTGGTTACTCGCATTTCACCACCCGTTGCGTCTCAGCAGCCCGGCCCCATGACTCTCGGCGCCGCTGGCTCTCTCGACTCTGCCTATGAGGTTGGAAAGGCTACAGCTGAGATGCTGCGATATTTCGGCATCAACATGAACTACGCCCCGGTTGGCGACATCAACTCAGAGCCACTGAACCCCGTGATTGGCGTTCGAAGCCCTAGTGACCAAGCAGAAACAGTGTCCAAATTTGCAGCCGCCTGCACAAAAGGCCTGAGAGAGCACAAAGTCGTCCCGTGCATCAAGCATTTCCCCGGCCATGGAGATACCGCCGTGGATTCACATTACGGACTGCCCGTCATTGACAAATCAAGGGCTGATATGGACAAACTGGAACTGATTCCGTTCCGCGATGCTGTTGCCGACAACATTGAGATGATCATGACGGCTCACATTTCTCTTCCACAGTTGTTAAAGGACGGCTTACCGGCAACTCTATCCCCAGATAGTATTGGAATCTTGCGAAATGAGTGGAAATATGACGGTGTCATCATGACTGATTGTCTCGAAATGGATGGTGTTCGTGCGACTTATGGCACCGTGGAAGGATCACTTATGGCATTCCAGGCTGGTGTTGACAACGTCATGATCTGCCATACTTTTGACATGCAATCGGGAGCTATTGATCACGTCTGCGAAGCTATAAACGCCGGAAAGCTTTCTCAGGAGAGAGTCGACGAATCCCTAGAGCGTCTCCGCAAGCTAAAGGATAGATATACGAGCTGGGACGTTGCTCTCCACGCAGAGCCTCCAGCGACATTGACAGCAATCAACGAGAGNGGAGAGAAGCTAGCTCACCAAGTATACGCAGATGCAACTACTCTTGTCCGAGCCCAAGAGGGTCTTCTGCCCCTCAAATCGACCACAAAGATTGCATTTGTCTCTCCCGGACCCGATGTGCCCATCGGTGGAGCTGTTGATAGCGGAACTCTACCAACTCGAGTTCCTTGGATTGGAGAGACTTTCGGAGATCGTATCCGTAACAGAGCGCCTCAGTTTTCTGATGTCCGATTTACTAAATCTACCCTCACGGATGAGCAGTGGAAGCAAGTGGAAGAGGCCGATGTTGTTATTCTGGCCACTCGCAATGCCCGTGAATCGAAATACCAGAAGGAACTCGGCCTAGAAATTGCCAAGAGGCGTGGTGCATCGCCTGTAATCTCAATTGCAACATGTGCACCGTACGACTTCCTGGATGACGCCCAGATTGGCACATACATCGCCGTCTATGAGCCTACGGTCGAAGCATTTTCCGCGGCGGTGGATATTCTGTTTGGTGATGCGCAGCCAAGGGGAAAGCTCCCGGTGGCGCATTAAATAGGCATAAAGCGTAGCTGACAAAAGATTGTGTAAATAAACTATTTAATTACTATATATCTTCATTGATGCATCATCATTCATAATCGCACTTGGCCGCGACATTCATTACTCAATCTTGACAATGTTCGTCTCATCAGTGTACTTTGCGAGAGAAAACTCAATCGTCAGATTGTCGTAGTCAAACGTAAAGTAGACATTGCGGAGAAAAGTATCGCCCATCAAAGTACCAAACGGCGCAACAGGTGCAGTGCAAGTGCCATCGCCGTTGTCTATGGGCACAGAACTCAGCGGCACATCGAAGACAATTCCTTGACCAAGATTCACAGCAATGGAGTCATCAGACGGCTCACGGAACTTGCAGTCCACGAATAAAGTGTCATTTGGATCAGGGTTTGCGAGTCCCCAATAACTGGTGAGAGCGTCAAAAAGATCTTGCTGGACGTACCATCCGGGAGAGCCGGTGTCCCAGAGAGCATATGTGCCATTGTCATAGTTGGAGGTGACTTTGGTTCCATTTGCAAGCTGCAGTTCAAGGCTGGAAAGGGGGATCCAGTTTGGCTGCTCATTCGCCGCGATCGTGGTCGGATCCAGGACATCCAGCTTGTAAACCGGACCCTGGCGTTTAGCAAGATCAACTCCACCGATGAGCAGCGATGCTTTGGCGTCGGCATCATTCGGTCCTAGATACACGCTAAAGGCACGGCGGGAAATGACACCGTGCTCCTTTAGTTGATTGATGAAAGTCGGGTAAGTGTCGCAGGCCTTGGTCTGACAGAAGGCTCCAAGGCCGAAGATGGCAGTCTGTTGCGTGTTGATGGGAAAAGAGGCAGCGTTTAGCTCGACGACGCCAAACATCATGTCTTTGAGGGTGATGCCGCCGACCTGGAGAGTGTCGTTAATGTAACTTCCAAAGCCATGGTCGATGAGCAAATCGTTATAGCCATCGCTGATCCATTTTGTTGTGGTGGAAGTGGTGTTGTCGTAAGTGCCGTAGCTTGAGCAGAAGCCATTCTGGCATACGACATTGCCTGTGAGACAAAAGGTCAGCAATGTAAAATTACCGCATCGATATATCCCCTTCCCATGTAATTGAATGTAAAGAAGGAATTGGGTGTANNNATACGTACGAGGCGACTCAAAGGCATACGTCGGGCTGCCCGTATCAGCTGAAATAATGGCCTTTTGTGGCGGGTTGCCGACTAGGAATTCGGCGCCATACGCGGTCTGGTTTTTGATGCGCTGGAGGGGATTNTCGATCACGCCCTCTGGTAGAGAGGCTGCGGCAAGGGAAGCAAATGAGAGAGATGCAAGAGGAACGTGCATCTTGTATTTGTTGAGGAAGTTTTAGATTAAAAGTTCGTGTGTTGGTTGAGCTGCCTCTTGGTGTTTGACAAGTGCCGGGCCAGGCGGGTGTTTGTGTCTTATATACCCGTATCCTACTAGGGGCTCGCAACATTGAAGGGAGTGTCACTCATTAGGCGTTTACACGGATCACAACTCAATCAAATACCGTATACGGTACCCTGGAAAGGCGAGCAAAGGCCCTGGAATCATGAATACGAGCCCTAGGGTTACTATCCAATCGACGTGTAAGAGTATAGTCTCTAGAGCATTGAATGCCGGATAGGATACGACCCACCACGGCAATACTCAGACCAGGAACCTAAAAGAGATCCGAAAAGCCGCTTCTGCAGTGCTCCGTCATCCCACCCTCCCCCGTATGCAAGCAAGTATTAAATCCGCGAATCGGGGACTTCCACAGGAGTTGATTTGGCTCTCTTGACTTTTGGTCCCCGTCAACCCCTTTTCCTAACACCAAGTCCTACTATATTCTGTGGATCAGTATTGCATGTAGGGTGATGTGGAATAAGTCACGAAGTACTGAATACTACAAAGGTCTGGGTGACAAAATATTTCTCATCAATGGGACTTAGGAGGGGAATAGAGCCGTCGCTCCATAATGCGGAGTGCTGCCCCCTGCATATGACATCAAAGACACTGAAGCTTCTTCACAGTGCCGAATTCATTACATTTGGAATCCAGAGGGCGCAGGTTCAACGGTGTGTGATATGCCCTTTTGCTTGTAATACCATTTGGAGAACAGAAACAATGCAAAAGCCTAGACTCTAGTCTTATTGAGCTTTGACAATTACAAAAATGACAGGCAGTGTTAAGCATTAATATGAGTGGCATCTTGAATCACTTAGAATCCTTATTATAAGTGATTTTCAGTCTAACCGTCATCACAAACGAGACGTCCCCTGCCTTCAACAGCAGCGTGAAAAGAAACATTCATATATACCACATTACATACTCTGTTCATTAACCCGCATCAGTAATTCCCCGACTCGCAGTTATGAACATCGACCTGGCTACACCACAGCTGCGTAATCGGCGTTCCTCGGACTCCCCTCGCCAACATGCGCTCTCGCTGCTCCGATAATCTCGGTCGTGCATCAATTTGTGATCGGTTCTGGCCCTTCTCATCAATCTTGCCCGACCACCAAATCTCAGCGGCCGCTCCCGCTCGCGGCCAGATGATGGAGTCCAAGCTGGTCGTATCGATAGTCTCAGTCCAGACGGCAACTTCGCCGCCAATGACATTCTTCTTGAGATCATCGGAAACGCCGTCCGTTGGCTCGTGTGAGTACATGAGCTTCCAGTTCTTGGTCGGGTCGCACCAGTCGAGGAAGGGATAGTTGTTGTTGAAGGGGTCCCCGTTGGCAAAATCGAGCCACTCACCACGACCACAGTCGAGATACTAGCAGCAGAACAAGAGTCAGCAAAAACAGTACAGCGCCTGAAACGTTCTCATGCCAATACTCACGTAAAAGTCGTTGCTGCTGTCAATAACCTTGTATCCAGCCTTGGCAAGCTTCTGAATCGCTCCTCCGCCAAGCCAAGTTTGAGCAACGGTATCCTTGCCCAGAGTTGCGTTCCAATCCAGAATCATTTCTTCCCAAACCATGGGAACAAGTCCCAGATCGCGAACTTTACCATGCACGTGGTCCAAGAAGCGCTGCAGCATCGGCTGTAAAGTGTTCATGTCGTTTGTGCGAAGGGCCGGGTCGAGCAGCGAGTTGTTCGCCTTGTACTCGTCGCCACCGGTGTGAAAGTAGGCCGAGTACGGCGACAGGCGCGGCAGCAAATCTTCAAACAGCTTGTCAATGAATTTTTCGACATCTGTGTTGTTCAGTTTGAAAGATCCGCAGGGCGGCTGGGCGCAGTACCATTGCCACGGGTTGACTCCGTAGGCGTTGCTAAGCCCGGGGTATGCCTTGTCAATTCCAACGTGGCCTGGCATATCAATCTCTACGATGACCTGGACACCTCGATGAACACCATACTCTTGGATGCTCGCGAGATCGCTGGGCGAGTAGCTCAAGCCCTTGTGATAGGCGCCCTTCTCAGCCAGCAGAGGCAGAGATGGAATCTCCAGCGGCCATGACTGCGTGTCAGTAGCATGCAGATGCAGCACGTTCATTTTGTTCATAGCCAGAGCATCAATAGTGCGCTCAATGTCGGAAACCTCGAACCAATGACGGCTGACATCCAGCAGGAGGCCGCGGTGAGGATATTTGGGCTCATCGCGGATCGAAACAGGTGCAAGCTGCGTATACCAGGCAGTACCAGAGCTATGCTTGAAGAAGAGCTGGGAGAAGGTCTCAAGACCTCGAAGGATGCCGGTTGACGACGGAGCGGTGAGAGATGCGTGGCCCTTTGCGTCAACATCCAGGGCATAGGATTCATTTACCGCGCCATTCAGAGGCTTAAAGGTATTCGCGGAATCGTGCTGAGTCTGTATAATCTGGAGTTTGCTGATCCGTGTTCCGCCTAGAGACGGTTCAGAGTCCGAATCACGTTCACGCAGCATCCACGGCACAAAGCCCTGCTGGAAGATGGCACCGAATGTCCGCGAGACGCCGCCTTGAACGATTCCCTTGCTGGTGAAATGCGGCCCGCTGGGAGGCACGTAGCCGGCCGTGTAAGTAACCTGTTGGTCATCGATCCTGGTCTCAGCAAAGTCCGGGGATCCGGGGTCATCATATGGAGGAGTCCACCACACCTGTTCACCATTGTAGGTAACCTGGACCGTCTGGTCAATAAAGAGCGTGTCATTGCCGGTCGAGGAGTGTTTCGGCACGGGCCACAGAGCAAAAGCCGGGCCGCTGAGGGCCAATGCGGCGACAATGGCCCTGGAAAACATTGTCGGCTGTGAGCTGATGGTCGAATGAGTTTGTCAGGGTCAGGCCACACGAGCTTGGAAGCAGGGCGAACAGCTCAAGGGAGAGCTGCTTAAATTAAATACACGTTCCTGTCTCGCCCCTTGCAGGAGTGATTCACTGTGTTTCTCGTCTCCGGTCTGGGTCCCGCTCCAGCTCCAGGTCCAGTTCCGGGGTCTTGGTGAGATGAACTGGCCGTTGTTACCCCAAGTTCCACGCAGATCAGCAAGTGCCGCTTCTCAGCTTCTCTGATTCGATTACAGGCATGCAGTACTGCTAATATGTACTACGAATGAATGGACCCTTGCGTGTGTGTGTTGGCGCGGAGCAGCAGCGTAACGTTTCATCGCCAGTCGATATCTCGTGTTTAGTAGAGGCTTGATTTGAATCAGTGTTGGCGGCTTTGCTGACCAATTGAGGCCAATCTCTGCGGGAAAATTCACTGCCAAAGTGATTGCTGTTTGGTTCTAATCTTCTTTCCACTTGCTGCGACAGATAAGTGATTTCTATGTTCCGCGCAATTCCCGGTGATGATTGGGATCCCATGCTCGAGATGCGGAGAATGACGCTGGATAAATGCAAAACTGGCCGATCGCCGGCAGATACCGATACTGATGCTAGCGATGAATCAACGCTAACGTCTTCAAGCAGGTAAAGTAACGCAGCATCTTATCACGGGGAGGAGAATCAGCAGCGGTCAAAGCTGGTCGGGGAGTAGAGAGTTCAGGCGGAGGCTGGTTGTTGTAGCACAAAGCAGTAGCACATTGGCTGTAACAACACGGAAGAGGTCCTTTGTTATCATATGGTCGGAAGCTTGAGCTACTTTAACTGTTAACTCTATCCAGCTACTCAAATAATAACCATGTTGCCTTTGTAAGCGGCATTACCTCATACAATGCCTTGGCTCAGCTGTGGCGGGGACTCGTAAATTAGCCCGATCTCTGCATCTCGCGACAGTGAAGGTTTCGGCAGCAACCGGCTGCACGTAATTTATCATCTACTCAGCTATTGCGGGTTACGAGTTTCATACCTGTATGTCCATTGTTGTTTGTGTATTTCCCCATATTCTCGTAGGAGTCCGAATTATCATCGTTATGTTCTAGAACGCGTGGTGAGAACCCGGATGATCAGGTCACCTCGATATTACTGCCTAATTCCGCAGTGACACCATCATCATCGCAAAGCCAAACACCATCCAGCTCTTCACATGAAAACGCTCAATCTCAAACAATGCGCGAATTCCCCCATCCATCCAAACAATCCTCATCAAGAATCCCCCTCAAAAAAGACACGATGCGAAACGGCCAATAACGGATGATGCATAGCAAATTACATCACATCGTCCTATCCCCCACCTGTCAGACCATATCTCCAGGTCACGATTCCCGATATGGCGTGACGTTCGCGATCATGCATATTCAGCCCAGCTTATGCTGAAAATGGCTCGTTTTTTTATCGTAGCAGCAATCTGATTATTCGTATGGCCTTGTATTTGGGTCAAGAAGTTTGATAAATAAACCCGTGTGGGCAATTTATTGAAAGAAGAGAAAATTGTTCAGACATTCTTCGCCTTGCTTTCCTCGCGCGTCGCTCCATCATCTTACCCTAAACGCGACACTCATATCACCATTTCCGTCGCCATTGATCCAATATCGGAGCGCATTGAAATTGAATCTTTCCAAAAAATTACAATAAAACGTGTCTTGTCATAAAAATACATTTGCAGCCACCATGAACCCCTACTCAAGGCCGATAAAACACATCCAGCGCGAAGAGCTGTACACCAATCTGGAAATACGAATCCAATATCTCCACTCATTCCTCGACTTTTCAAGCCGTACGTTTTACATGCACAACGACAACAACTTCAAGTCAATCTCAAGAAAGAAAATAATATTAATTCGCGGTTATTCCAGGGACATTGATGCCCTCATCAGCGACTCCAAATACATCAAGGCTCTCATCCCCGCCGTTGTCAACATTGTCTACAAAAAGCTCCTCCAGTACGATATTACTGCTCGCGCCTTCACCACCAGAAGCACATCATTCGAAGGTCCTCTCGATGAGATTCCCGATGAAAACAGCCCTCAAATTCTGCATCGCAAGATGTTTCTGCGGGCATACCTGAATAAGCTGTGTTCAGACCCAAGCAAGATGGAGTTTTGGGAGTATCTCGACAAAGTTGGGNNNGTCGTGAAGCTGTGTATTTGTAAAGCAAGCTTGTATAGAGCAAACCCTAACATGAGATGTAACAAAAAAATGATGCACGTCGGTCTCGGCCGAAAACATCCCCTACACATCGAATACGTCCATCTAGGCGCCTGCCTAGGCTTCATCCAAGACATCATGAACGAGGCCATCCTCTCCCACCCGCGCCTCCACATCCAGCGCAAAATCGCCCTCGTCAAGGCCCTCAACAAGGTCATCTGGGTGCAAAATGACCTCATGGCAAAGTGGCACGTCAAGGACGGCGCCGAGTTCGAGTCGCCCGATTCAGATATTGAGATTGAGCGCGAGGGATACCTGCACGGCAAGAAGATTCTGAGCGACGAGGATATGAAGGACACTGCGAATGGTGAGGGATCGCCTGATGGGGAGGAGAAGGCGATACCGCAGGGGACGTGTCCGTTTTCTGGTGTATCGGCTGCGGGAGCTTCAGTGAAGCATGGAGACTCTGAGGCGGCGTAAGGATGGAGCGATGCTGAGATGAAGGCGAATGATGAAATGCCATATGATCCAGTCATGCTATCCTTTCTGGGAATGGATCTTGTATTACTATTATTATTATTACCGTTTGTTATCAGGGTTTACATCATGAATTAACGGCGTTTAGCGAGTTTCCGTAGGTAAAAACGGAAATGAAAATGAAAATGAAACACTCAACACCGTGAGGTATGCATGCATTCTAGGTATCGATGCCAGTGATACGGGTATCCAATATTGCGCCGCCTTTGTTGCTTTCTTTGCCGACCTTTCTCTCATAATTATTACACAAGCAGCGGAGACTCTTCGCTGAGCACACCAAACAGTTTCTCAATCTCCTTCTCTGCAATCTTCAACTCCTGGGCGACCTGGCCAGTCACCAGCGTGTACGCGTAGAGGAGAGCGTAGTCTTTCTCCTCAGCCACCACCGCACCAACAGGAGCGTCACTAGGACTGACAGCCGCGGTGGCATCATGGCTGCTTTCACCATTCTCGATTTCTCCTTCTGGGATGAAGCCAAGGTTTCTCATGGCTTCGGTTGAGTGCTCTTTGCGAAACTGAAAAATCTTGGCGAGCAACCGATCGCGAATGCCAATGACGCTAGGGACCGCATCGGTCAGGGGATATTCCAGCATCATGGAGCTGGCCAGCACTTGAAAGACGTGGCAGATGCGGTCGCACAGCACGGCTCGCTCTGTTGCCGTGTACTCTAACAAGGCGCGCTCGCCCGCACTGAGGTTTCTATCCCGGTGTGCTACGAGACTCATGGCGTAGAAACTGTCCAGGATCCGGTTTGTGCTCCGCATAATACGGCCGTATGTCTCCATCGGGAACGGGCCGCGAAGCTCAAACTCCGATGCAGCCGACTGTCGCAGACTCTCCAAGCGGTTGGCGTATCTCTGCATGGCAACTTGCTCTCCAGACTTGAGGTAGCTTTCGGAGCAATCGCTGCGGAGAAGGATGGCAAGGGGCCCTCGCCTCCAGATGAGACCCATCTGTAGGTAAAGCATCGAGACACCTTCCTTGAACTTTCTGCGGGCCGAGATGGGCCAAATGACCCTACAAACGATCAGGCCCCAAAGAATACCCGCCGTGACCGAAATGACTCTATGCTTTACAATTTTCATCATGATGGGATGCAGGCCACCTTCGTCGTCATCGTCGTCGTCGACCCGTTGGCTCAGGCTGTATGCGTACAGCGTCGACACGTTATACGCCAAGATCGTCATCCTACCCAGGGGAGCTTTGCCGCGAGCGACAATGAGGTAGAAATTCCAAAAGGCAACTAGCCACCCAAGTATGATGAGTGCCGCCGCATTGCCCTGGCTTACTGTCCAGTTGAACAAGGAGAAGAATGCACCAAAGAATGTGCCCATGAATCGAGCCCAGCCCGTAGTGTTGGAAGCACCGACAGTCATGGAGCAGACAATCATGAACGACAAAAGGCCCCACTCGCCACGATAGTGGTTGTAAAAGTCTCGAGTATCTTCTAAGAAGGCCAACATTGCCCAAAGAGATGCGCCAATGCCAACCTTGAGCCCAAAGAGAACTGTAGTAGAAGAGCGGGTTAGTTTGGCAGAAGGCAAATGGGACGGGGTACTGTACTTACTGTCATCTCGGGCAATCTTCCGCACAAATCTCAGAATGGACTGGGAAATCGCAGACAGTATTTTGCTGGCATTAGGTGATGCCTGCCAATTGTATGTGTCTCTACGGCGAACCAGGGAATCCGGAATACCACTGGGCACATCCCGCTTCCTGATGGGTTTGATGAGGCTCTCAGCCTCGGGTGATGTTTCGAACGGCAGGCTTGACATTTTGCGGCCCTGCACCTCGGTATCATCCTTCCTCCACCAGAGTATCCAACGCCAGCTTCGTTTGTTGTGCTCGTTGACAAACTTGAGATCGTCGAGAATATCCAGATACTTTTGCATTTCCTCGCCAAACGTCTGCAGACTGTAGCTGAAATGCCCACAGGCAGCAGCAACTTCTTCTAAACCGGCCTGTATCCGCCTCGATGTAGATTTCTCTCGCTCAATCATGTTGTATACTTGCCGTAGGGCATCGGATCTCGCCATATTGAATTGGAAAAGGGCCTCCGTCAGCGATTGACGCAGTTCATCGCTGATGGGAACCTCATAATTAGGGGCAGACCCCAACGGCGACTCTCGGAGAATCAGGACAAGGCTTTGTGTTAGAGCTTCCATCGACGGGCCCATCAAGTCGACAAATAACCTGAAGAGAGATGACGGGGTAGGGCCATCATCGTGATCATGGGCGGATGAACTCGGCCGTCGTCCTGGCGAATTAGGCCTGCTTGACACATGGGCCGCCGCTCTCGGGCTCGAACTACTGGGCGATATGCCTTCAAACTCCCCAAGTGACGAGACTGTCAGGAAGCGCGTCAGAGGAGGCGGCACATCGTCTGACTCGGCTAGCTTGAGAAGGGACAGCTGGGTATTAGCTGCGCTGCGTAAGCCGCCTATAGAGCGAGCCAGGGTTTCGATGGCCTTGACGGTGGAACGCTGCAAGACGTAAATCCTCTCTCGCCCGAGGAGATAGTCTTCAAACTTGGCCTCTCGCAAATTCTTGAGCATTTGTGGGTAGGTCACTGCGTAAGTGGCCGAGGACGCAGTGAATTCTGCAGACATTTGCTCTTCCTCGACTCCTTTCAGGAAACTCGCGGAAATGGTGGAAAGCATGCCTCCGAGCGATGTGGTTGCTTTTGCCATGGAGGTCCTCAGGAGATCGCGAGCCGACACCCTCCAAACCAAAACGTTGACAGCAGCCGTGGACGTGATGCCCATGATGAGCATCTTGAAGACCTGGACAATCTTTTGGTTGGAAAAGACGTTTGATATGACGGCGTTTTCTTTGGTAACAACGGAGATGATGGCCAGTGATGCCAAGGTACTGCCGACATTGACGAGCGGGTTTGCCATCTTCTGCTTTACCCATCCCATGAAGCCAAAGCCACCGCCAATGAAGAGTATGACGACCAATACATGCGCCAAAGTGACTAGACCCATGACGGAGCCAACAAGGACCGAGACAACCATGGAGAGGATCGAAACGAGCTCGGCGTATGCGATGGCGACGACGGCGATGAGGACAGCCTCGATCATGGAGCCGGTGGACCGGGCCGGGTGGAAATAGACGGTGATTGTTGCCACGACATGTTTCCCGTCGAGCGTGCCCAGGAAGTTGGAAAGCGGCGTGAGGAAGGTGGCCAGACTGGCGATGGTGTAGGCCAAGGTGCATTTGAGGACGCCGTGGCCCAGCGGCGAGTCGAGCCAGCGGATGAAGCGCAGCAGCGCGGCCTTTGTCGAGGAGCTCATGGCGTCGAAGCCGCGGGCCAGCGATGCGATGACGATGTCGAGGAAGCGCTTCAGGCAGCCGCTCTTGGCCGGGTCTTGGCTCGCTTGGCTCGATCTCGAGGGAGCAGCCCGCGGCTGAGGCGACAGAGAAATGGTGTCATCGTTGCTCGTCTATGATAGCAGATAAACAAGGTCAGCCGGTCTGTGCGCATGTGCCCAGCATGAACGAAAGAACGCGCGTTGGACGGTGGAGAATCGGCGCAGCAGATTGTACATGTACAGGTGCTGTAAGTACGAGTACTTATCGCCTGGTGTAGAAAGGATGAAGAAAGAGAAGAAGAGGTGTTACAGCGACTGACATTATGGACGGGATGTGCAACAGCTGGCGATGATGGTGTTGTGCCAGGCGCCATGGCAAAGCTGCAGAGGAGCTGGAGCTCTCACAATAGGTCTAGACGAGCCTCATGGCTTTCAAGGCGCTAGAGCGGGAAGCTTGTGGATGCCGAGAGGTGCATGGACAAGACAGGATAAGGTAAGACGATGAGCTAATGATGCGACGATGGTACAGTAGGATGGTCTGAAGCAGCACAGGACAGGGCTCGGGATTGAGGAGAAAGGCGTCTCGTGGTCCACTTGCGGAGAGCCGCGATGATAATGAACCATGAATGGGTTGGATGGATGGATCAAATGTTTGCGGGCGACGTGGGCGGTGTATGGAGATTTGGCGGGGGCTGCAAGTAGCGCGCTAGCAGGAAACCCACCTACAGTACGAAAGTTCCAGACAAGCGTTTGCGGGTTGACTCTCCATTATCACATGCTGAATGACGATTGTAATGTGCCAGTTTGAACATATGGATATAAGATAGACGTTATGCCTTATCTACCTATCCACCGATACTAAATTCACTGGATCTCATAATTCATCGAGAAGCAGCTGAACATACAGCTTTGGTCTGTTTCGGAACGGTGCAACCCTCCGTCGTCACATTCGGCTGGATACGGCCGCACGTTTCTCCGCCTTCTCGACTCAGCTGTGCTTGGCTGCGTCCTTGGCTGTGGGACGGCCCGGAGACCAAGCCAACGGGCTTGCAGCAGAAGATGCTCGAATCAGCTTGAATCAAACATGGAAATCCATTGGAAAAGTTTCTTATTCAGTAATGTACATACGTTCATGCTGAACTTGCACATACTGGCGTGTACCTACCTGATTCTTCTTCAGCCTTTTCCGTTTCTCATCATCGTCTTTTCCGTCTCCCCCACCAGCCCACCAACTCTCCTCCACCTCCAGCAACGTTTCCCATCAGCCAGCTTCTATTGGCGATCAATGCCTTCTTCACCTTTCGCTCGCTCAAAGACGGGCGCTCGGCCCCGAAACTACTCGACACTACTCGCCGCTGTCAGTCTCAAGTCCCATCGTGTACGTGTATGGTAGCTCGTCCGATGGAAGGCGTCAAACTCGCTGATCTGGACAACAACTAGCAGAGCCCGTTGTGTCAAAACTCGCTATAGCGCCACAACCTCGAACCAACAGCGCCCCCCACACCCTCTCGACCCTCTGTAAAAGTCGGGATTAGCGCCCTGCTGCAGGCCTGTTTAGCGCCCTCGTCGGTGCAACTAACCGCTGTTTGGTGCATGGCCGTCCCTGTCAACGACTCTCCCGGATAGTGTGATAGTGCTGACAGGTCGGCCACTCCGAATTTGATCCAGCTCAGTTCAGTTCAGAGAGGAAAACACCAACTTTCTGCAACACCAACACCGACGTCTCAATCTATCCACGTGCATCGCCAGGTGTGCACTCGCCCTTCAGAATTGCTGCTGCCTCATCCTCCCCGGCAGCCTCTCGGTCAACGCTTTCGGCACGTTGTTGATGCTTCTTCGGGCGGTCTGTCCGAGAGCTCGGCCGAAAAGGGCTTCAAATGCTCAGACTGGCGCCACGATCTGACTGCACGTTCTCGCAATGACATCCGATCGGGAGCGCTATTGACACGACTATTTGACGGACTTGTATCTCATTCACCAAAAGCGGCTGCCATCCGCATGGAGCTGGAGCCTTGATGGTGTCAACGTGGTGAAGATGCCAGCTTGAGAGGTCAGCTTTGGTGTTTCGACACACTTTTTGGAAGACTTCCAGGCTGCCCACTCGATTGCCGGGGCCAGAGCCATATCCCGGACAGCCACTTGTTTTCTTCTTTTATCTTCACCTTTTTTTTCTCACTTGTCCGCATTCCGCCACGCATGGTAACCTATCATATCTGCCCGGGGGACTTTTTGCCAGGGCTTCTCCACGCTGATACGGAACATGGAGACATGGAGTCATGTCCTCCGCACCCCCAGACTGTTGCCATGAGTAGCGCTGTGCATCAGATGAATTCAGCGATGATGTGTGGACGTGTAACGTAATAGCCCACTGAGCAGCAAAGCACGGTCCCAAAAATCATCACCGCCGACTGTTTGTAATGTCTGCTCAGCTGCACCGATGTAAGTCATGTACGAGTAATTTGTACGAGCACTGCTAGGACGCCAAGTACCTGCTGCTACTAGCACTAATCGGCGTAGCTGCATGTACTACTTGTCGCCAAGAGCCAAGCTGCCAAGTCCGGCAAACACGCGCCGGCAGAGAAGAGCATGAGATCAACTGCCAACTCCGGAATCTCGCCCAGTACAGTAGCGAAAAAAAAAAAATTTGGAAAAAAGAAGAAAAATTTTATTGACAAAAAACGTGTTGACGCAAAAGACCCTGACCCTGCAAGAGATATCGAAATCCACAACGTCGTGGCAACCTTTGCCGCTTCATCCACGGCCAGCCATTGGGCGTCTCAGCATCACGCACATGGCCTTCATGTCCTGTGCTTTTTCTTCCTCACATCTGCCCAAATGAGGCGGTTTCTTGTGGGCTATCCTGGCTCCCCGGTCGAACTGATCCTCGTTGTGGGCCTCGAGTGCTCGGATCAAAACGACACGACCAGTTAGCGCTGTTCAAGTTCCAAGCATGTGCAAGCATCTCCAGCAAGATTCTAGTACGTGTGTGTACTAGCCAATATCTCGAGTGGATTCTCCTCGATACCACTCTGCGCAGGTGGTTTGCTGCAGGCTAGTGCATGTTGGGTGGGTGGGAGACAAGAGTTCCAAGACAGGACACGGTCATGGCCTCGGCGTAACCCAGTGATGAAATCGATATAGATAGCCGGTGCTACCCCTTCAAAGATGTGAGACTCCATCTCTCCTCCTCTTGGTTGATCTGATCACCAGTGACCAACCCTCCTCCTCTGAGTTGTTCGTCTCGAGGGGCCTAGTTTCTGTTTGTTGCAAAACACAACAACTTCCTCTTGTTTGCTCACTTGGAAGGCAACGCCCTCTGCCGCAATCATGATGGAGCCCGCCATTGAAGTCGGCTCCCGCCGCAAGACCTTCTTCCAGACGGCTCTGCCCGTCTTTGCTTGCGGTGCCGGTCTCTTCTCCGACGGCTACGTCAACAACGTCATTGGTTCCGTCAACACCGTCCTCAAGCTTCAGTACGGCGAGGTCTACACCTCGTCCAACGCCAGCAAGTATGTGTCGGACATTGCCTTTGTCGGCACCGTCGTGGGCCAGCTGCTGTTTGGCTTCCTGGCCGATCGCTGGTCTCGCTCCAACTCGCTGCTCGTGTCCACCATCATCCTCATTGTCTTCACGGCCTTGGCCACTGGCTCTTACTATCACGGCGACGCTGTTGGCATGTTCAACATGCTGACTGCCTGGCGATTCTTTGTCGGTATTGGCATTGGAGGTTTGTTCGTCCTCGCCCTCGCTCAGCGTCCTNNNTACNNNCTCTCATCTTCAGGCGAGTATCCTGCTGGTAGTGTTGGCTGTGCCGAGACGAGCGGCGAGCTCTCATCCGGCACCCGCAACCGCTGGTTCATTCTCTTCACCAACACCATGATTGACTGGGGCTTTGTCATTGGAGCCTTTGTTCCTGTAAGTTTTTTTGGTCCTATTTCTGCTATGATGGCAGCTGCTCACACTCTTGTCTCAGACGCCGTCGCAGCCGCCACCCACGACCAGCGCCTTAGCACCATCTGGCGAACCTCTCTCGGAATCGGTGTTGTTTTCCCTCTGATTCTCTTCGCTCTCCGTCTGAGGCTCAAGGAGCCCGAGGAGTTCTCCAAGGAATCTATGAGGCACAAGACTCCCTACCTGCTCGTCATCCGCTACTATGGCTTCCGATTGCTCGTCGTCAGCACCGTCTGGTTCCTATACGATGTTGGTCTTGACTCTTTTTTTAAACAATCTATTTTTGTATTCAAACATTCTAACGCAATTATCTTCTCTACGTATGCCTTTGGTATCTACTCCTCGTCCATCCTCGCCGGCATCTATTCCGATTCCGCTCCCCTCACCACCGTTTTTGGATGGAACACTGTCATCAACCTGTTCTATATCCCCGGAACCATGATTGGTGCATTTGTTAGCGACTGGATTGGTCCCAAGTATACTCTGATCATTGGCGTCTCTCTGCAAGCCATCGTCGGATACATCATGGCGGGTGTCTACGACAAGATCTCCAAGCACATTGCTGCTTTCGCTGTTGTCTATGGCATTTTCCTGAGTCTGGGAGAGCTTGGACCTGGTAACAACATTGGTCTGCTGGCCGCCAAGACCTGCGCCACTGGTGTTCGTGGCCGTTACTACGGTATCGCCGCTGCCATTGGCAAGATCGGTGCCTTTGTTGGAACCTGGGTGTTCCCCCACATCGAGGCTGCTGGTGGCAATGATCCCACCAAGGCTGCCCAGTACCCCTTCTGGGTTGCCTCTTCGCTGGCTCTCCTGTCCGCTGCCATTACCTTCTTCTTCATCCCCAACGTCGGCCAGGACACCATTACTGAAGAGGATGCCAAGTTCCGAGAGTATCTCGAGAGCCACGGCTGGGACACTACTCAGCTCGGTCTGAACGAAAAGTCTGACTCCATCCCCACTTACAACGAGGAGGAGCATGCTGTCCAGAAGGGAGAGCAATAGGTGTCTTTCATATAGTTACAATATATACCTAGAGTTCAAAAGGTGTTTACGAAATAATAAGCAGAGCTACGAAGCAATGAAATACTCCCTGTGATGTGATGAACATGCATCTATGATGTGATTACGATCAAACCCTAAGTCATTGAGGATCCGTAAAGGTAAGTGTCCTACAACTCCGGATCATCGCATATACCAGTGGCCTATTGACAACATTCGTCTAGTACTTCTTCAATGTAAGCCTGAAGGTCAATCGCAACCGCTTACAGCTCATCCTTCATCCTTCGGCTAGCCAAGAAAAGGCCAAGTTCGCCAATCGCTTGGCCTTTGGATGGGAACCAATGATGGAATGCCCTTGATGCGGCCTAGTTAACCGAATCACGCCACTGCGAGATCTCGTCAAATCTGCCAGATTAGTTTCCCGTCTCTGCTGAGATTATATCCGGCCCGTGCCGTGCATCAATTGGATGTCATCCGAGCATCCCGAAATTGCTCTGCGCCATGTCTTGAGCTTGACATTTGGACTATAACATAACAGAATGGCGAAAATGCTAAAAGAAGGCTCACACAATTTCATTTGGTCATCTGCACTTGTACTACATTAACTATGGCTTCATATATACAAACAAGTCATGAGCCGACACATATCGCTAAATAAATCAAGAGGGTATCCATATCCAGCCCTTTTACTCTCCCTCCACACGGAACAAAGCCAAAGACAACGCATCACCCAGAACCGACGTCGGCGGCTTCTTGTGAACCGTTAGCATTCTGCTTAGACTGACTTCGCCGCCTGGGCCTGGTGATGGCGATCGAGCCCTTGGCGCACCCTCTCCTGGCACCGAGAGGCCTCTACTATGCCGCACGCTTTGTGTGGCATTGCTCCTCTTCAAAATTCCGTTGCCAAGGCTGTCTGAACTTGGTGGCATGAGAGACATAGGCCTGGCTTTACCACCTTTGGGAGCTTCGAATCGCGCTGCCGAAGGAGATCGGTCTCGTTCCTGGGGTGGAGGGCCGCGGCTTTCTTTGTTTCTCTCCTCTCGTAAGACGCCCCACAGGTTGTTGAGCCATTTCTGCTTCTCTTCGGGCTTCATGGATCGAACGGGCAACACTTCGGCGCCGGCCATTTCTCTAGTCGGCCAGGGGAAGCTGACGGCCATTTCTTTCAGAGTGACCGTGTCTAGTTGCCGCAGTACAATGCGCAGCTGAGGCTCGACATTGTCGACATAATCGTACGCCCAGTCGTCTCTCCTCTGGAGGCGGTCTGCAATTTGCGTCATGGCGCCAATCAGCCACTCGATGGCTACTTGATCGGGAACGCTGTTGGCCTTTTGGAGCAGCCAGCCGAGCATTTCGGGAGAACCAGATTGGTTCAGAATGGGAATGCTTCGCTTATCGTGCTCTCGTCCTTGCAGTTTGAGAATGAAGTCGTTGTACTCTTTCAAAGCATCGATGGGCATGCCGATAAACTTGCCGTTATTCAAGGCATGTACAAGCTCATCTCCGAGGGACAAGCCAGCTTTGATTCCGCTGTTGAGTCCACGGCCAGGCCAGAAATGGACCGTCATTGCTGCATCGCCTGCCACTGCAACGAGAGCATGGGGGCGCTTGACGTTTATCGAATCTTGTGGCGGAAGCATTTGTACACCTTCTCTTACAGCCTGAACAACAATGGGGATTCGCACAACATTGATGACTTCCTCCTCTTTGAAGCCAAACAGCTTAAGGCCATCCGAGATTGATACCCATAGAGGACTGCCCCTATCCTCTGAAGGTGCAAATATTTGACTGTGCTCAAAACCTTCAGGGACACTTCCGTCCAATTTCCTGAAACAGCCAGGTCTGCCAAAGTGAACGGGCTGGCCGTCAATCGAAACCATCTTGTGCCACTCTTCCTCAGTGAGTTGCATGTTTAGGTAGCCTCGGCCATCGTGGTCACTCGCGTTGAGCAGGTACCGCGTCTGTCCAAGTGTGAGGAAGACGTTGAGAGGCTGTGACCACGGCAAACCAGCCGGTCGGTCAAAAGCCAAGCCTAGCGCATAGCTTCTCCCGCGCTCGTTCTCATATCCTTGAAAGTATGACTGCCGTACCCATGAGGCAGCGCCGTCAGCACCAAGCAAAACATGGAAATCGCCAACTTTAGCAAGGTCTTCTCTGGTCACTCCCTCGCAGTGCAAGTAAATGAGTCCCTGGAACTCTGGATCCTGCACTCGCTTGAGGAATCGATCTTCTACTTTTCGGATTTGAATATTGGCTGAGCCGGGCCACACTCGTTCTGGCCTTCCGGCAAAGAGCGCTTGGAATGATGGCTTGCTGAGAAGTCGTGTAACAGAGTCCTGAAGCGTAACGACTTGGTCTCTTCGCTTGGCATACGGAGGATAGTCGACGACAACAGTGCTATTGGGGAGCACCTTTTGTATCCAGCGCTTTTCATACATGTGGACCTCGACACTGCCGGCGCCTTTCTCTGCGATGGAGATGGCCGATGCCAAAGCAGTAGGCCCGCCTCCTACAATGGCAACCTTCAGTCTTCCCGCTGGGTACTTGTAGACAGACACATCTCCGGTGGGTGGTGGATTGAGGTTTCTCTCCAGTGTTGGGTCGAAAAAGAAGTCGACGACAGATCTTGTTCGGTCCGACAGAATGAGCTCTGGCACGCGGGCCTTGAGAAGCATAAACCGCACGGATTGCATCAGGGGTGTCGTAGCAAAAGAGCCATGAGAATCCCCGAATATTCGATGCTGTATCCCCGTAGCTAGGGCTTGTATAGTTTTGTTTTGTGGGTTTGCGACAATCGTGCGCAGCTCTTCGATAATCTTGGGATCGGGGGTCATGTTGGCCATGCGCAAGAGAAAGATACGCGCTCGATCGAATTCCGATCGATTATCTGAAGTTGTGCCATCGGAAACGCCCCAGGCTTCTTCGTAGATCTTGGGGAAGATGATGTCGTTGAAAGAGTAGGAGGACGCCTGGGCTGTTGTGCCGGGGTCTCGTCGGCGAAAGGGGAGAGAGGAAGGCATAATGACGAGAATTATATAAAAAGACAAATAGAAAAAGAGCAAAATGGTATGTACGAAGAAGGGGTATCTTCAGAAGAATGCGTAAAAGTTCTGTTGGAAGGGGTGGCTGGAAGGTTGATATTGAGGTAACTAACAGACTGTTGAGGAGGTCACCATCCGCGCGCAGCCCGCAAAACCCCGGCTTCAGTTGCGAGAATTGCAAACTAGTGCCGTCTTGCCCGCAGCTGTAATTGTCCGTATGCCAGTGGCGGCAAGATGCTGGACGAGATCCTGGACCGGCGAGTCGGATAGTGCTGACTGGCGTAGATGGCTAAATGTGATTGATGAGATCGCTTGGTGATTAGATTCGACTTGAACCCACAATTTGCATGGGGTTAAGATGAGAGCAGATTGCACAAGGGTGTTGGCATTTATAAGAGAAAAAAAGCGAGAGACAGATGCGTTATAATCCTGACAATAGAAAAGAACTTTGGCGCCTCATTCAACCAGAACCAACAAGCTGGTTCTGTTTCTGCACTAATCGACATGCTTTCTAATTTAGAATTGATCCAGGAACCGGGAGAGATAAAAATAGCTTCAGGCGCCCCCGAGGCTGGAGCACATGTGAGGGCTTGTGTGTCACAGCCAATGGCCACGCGGAGGCGACTTTTAATCAGCCTTACTTCAGAGCCAACAAGCACGGCCTTGGTTCTTGTTGCAACCCCCTTGGCGCCACTTAGCCAGCCGACTAGTCGTTGGGTTGCGACGGGCCAACCTGTTCAAACAAGTCTCGCGAACCAGCTAAGAAGACGGGCCAAGGACTAAACGGGACAAGCAGGGAGGCCTAAGCCCAAGCCAGAAAGGCAAGCATGACAAAAAGCCCCCGAGCGGAGCTGATGGATGGATTAGCAATTGCTGAAGCGAATATTTCCTTGTTGAGGCCTTGGGTTGCCAGACGGACGAAGGAGTTTGCGGCCGCGCGGCGGATCTCACGGGAGGTTGTACAGATGAGTGGCGATGATCGGCTAGTCAAGTTGATGACCTGAAAGGCAGGTTGTCGAAACCTACGTGGCTCGTGCATTTATGGTTAAAACAGGAAGAGGGACTGAAACCGGGAAGATGGTCTCCGTTGAGGCTGGAGATTGCACAGCCTCGAGCCAGATCTCGATTGCAGATTTCAGAGATTGCGGCGTTACGCTTCATGCTTATGACAACGTTGAAGATATGCTACACAAAGGATTCACATGGGATATGAAAAGCATAAAGTGCCCGCTTATGCGTAACACACGCATACCCTACTTGCATCCAAATGTGGTGAATTTCACTCACTATTATAGCACTCACTCGTCTCTGGCTTTCACCTTTCCATCCTTCCATCTCCGTAGCGTCTTACCACCTCGTGCGCCTGTCACCTTGCCTTCGTCCAGAGCCACCTGACCATTCACCAAGACGTATCTGATACCTTTACTCGGCAGCTTGGGCTCCTCATATGTTGCCATATCTTTGACGGCCTCCGGATCGAAGAGGACAAGGTCAGCAGCCGACCCTTCAGCGACAAGACCACGGAATGGGTAGACGGAGAGACGCTTGGCTGGGCGAGAGGTGAGATGCGCAATCATGGCAGGTAGAGGAATAAGCGACAGATCGCGCGAATAGTGGCCTTTTGTTGTGATATTCATCATTAACACAAAGCTCTTGGTACTTATAATCATGTAAGCGAGGTGTAACTCACCGAGATAACGAGGGAATGTTCCATAAGCACGCGGGTGAAGCGTCTTGCCGTGTAAAATCGCATCACTGCCCGCCATGTGCACCCGATGTTGCATAATTAGCTGGACGTTCTCTTCGTTGCCTACATGCATAATGATGCTAGTTGCCAGCTTGTCTTTTTGCAAGAGCTCAAAGAACACTTCGATGGATGGCTTTCCTGCTGCTTTGGCAATCTCTGCTACTCTGCGGCCGGAATATGATGCAAGAGATGGCTCGCCCGTAGCACCAACCTGAATCTCGTCCCAGTTTGTCGGAATTCCGTGACCGCCGTCGCACCCAGTCACTTCGACAGCCACACGAATCTTTTCTCTGGTCTCTGCGTTTTCCAGCCTCTTGAGGGTTTCGGCCGGCCCGCCTGCAGAGGCCCAGCTTGGTAGTAGGGCAGCTAGAGTTGTGCAGCCTGGGAGGTAGGGGTAAGTATCGAGCGTCACATCGATACCCTTTTCGAGTGACTTGTCAATCATGGATATGAGTATTGGCGCTTTGCCCTTGTTTTCAGAAAAATTCATGGTGGCATGCGTGAGATTACGNNNATCAGCTTCAAGCACTCTGACTCTTCTTTGCGATGTGATGGAGCAAGACGTACGAATCGGACAGCCTGTCGATTCGCCCAGACCTAGCATTTCAGCATAGCTTTCAATAGCCTGGAAACCATAACTGCGATGATGAGGCGCATAAAATGCACCCGGAAATTCCTTTGCCAGTGCCTCGCAGAGAGATGCTAACTCGGACGTTGAGGCGTACATGCCAGGCGTGTAAGTGAGGCCACTATACCAGTTAGAAAATCCAGGNNNTATGCCGTAAACAAGATATGCATGCTTGAAGAGATGNNNCCTGGACATGCCCACGGCGCCTTGCTCCATTGCTTCTCTCATGAGTTGGATCTGATCCTGAATCTCTTCTGGTGATGCAGGCGTATCATATGGGCCACATGCGAGCAATCTCAAATTGCCTTGAGGTACTAACGTGGCGACATTTGTAGCCGTCTTATTACGCTCTAAACAATCCAGATACTCTCCCACAGTCTTCCATTCAAACATGCCAACTCCGTTGAGTGTCGTGCGACATTCTTCGTCAGTGGGATTGCCATTCCAGCCTGCAATTTGTTCTCGAATCGCCTGCAGCTGATTGACATTGCGGATTGGGGAGTATGAGATGCCGTCCTGGCCAACAACTTCGGTCTGCCATATTCAATCATGATTAGCTACCATATCACACCGAATCTCTTATCTCGGATGGTCCGCGGAAGACAGTATACGCTGCCGAGCACGGAGGACGGATACATCGCCCCCACAGCGATGGAAACGTCGGAGCCGTGTCCCTCTCCGTGGGGGCGACTTGTTTGGGGGTTACATCAGCTTGTGCAGAAGGGATTGTCCTACCGTGCATCCTTGGGTGATTTTTGCTTCGTGCTCTGGATGTGTGAGGAGGTAGAGATCGGAATGGGCATGCATATCGATAAATCCGGGAGACAGGATGTGACCCTTTGCGTCGATTTGTCGAGTTGTTGAGGGAACATTAATTGAACCCGGAGCCCCGATCTTGGCAATTAGGCCGCCTGAAACCAACACATCGGCCACGAACGGCTCGGCGGATTCGTCGCCGGTAATCACGGTTGGTGATTGGAAAAGGATATCAGTTGCCATGATGGGTTGATTCCGTACAAGTCTCACAGATACAGACGATGGGTATTAAGGAAAATCCAAAGGAAGAACTCTCAAAGGTCTTGCGAAGATAAAGAGAAAGGAGATGGAAGGCATTGGGACTGAGCTCAACCACCAGTGGCTTATTGCTCCGTTTTGCGGAGAAGCGCCAGACCCCCACCCTTTCTTTAGTCATGGGGTTAGAGCTATCGTCAACTCTACTTACGGGGAATCGTGGTGAATTACCGACATATTTCAGCGACATCTTCTTATCGAATTCTAAAATGGGAAGAGAGAGAAAATCCAAAGATAATAATGTTTCGGCTTTCTAAAGTGCGAAGGATTGCCGAGAGCTAGATAACTGCCCGGAGGATTCCAATCGTGTCCTAGTCTTAACCCTAGCCTCAATCCCATTCTCAGCGCTGTGTTACCCCTCTCGAAATGTCTTTGTCTACATGTCGTTGAGCATCTCCAAAATAGCCCATCATGGCTGCTACTGACAGTATCGTGTATCATGGAAACTGTCACTGTGGCCGCTACCGTTTTCAGGTCTCAACGGCAGAGATCACATCAGCCATATCTTGTACCTGCAGCCTATGTGTGAAGAAAGGATACTTGTGGCTGATTCCGGGGGAAGGGGCGTTCACAGTTGTGAGAGATGAAGGATACCTTGTAGAGTACCAAACATCTACATTAAAAGATAAAGTATATAGAAGCGCGAATCTCAATTCTCTGAGANNNTGTACTTTCTTATATGATCAAAAGCATACTGATAGCCTTACATTCTGTAGCTACTGCGGAAGCGGTGTCGAGGGCGAGCATCTGACGGGTCCGCTGCGAGGCAAATTCTTGATCAACATCCGAACTCTGAGAGAGCCATATGTTAATCCATTCAAACTTGAGTCAGTCTATCGCTCTGTGGTTAACAATCAGCGTATTAACACTATTGGCAGATCGGCAATAACTGTCATCGAGGCTGAAGGCGATACACGATCGATTGAACCACTTGCACAACAGCCCGACGAACCAGTTGCGAAAAGTCTGTTTGCATGCCATTGCGGTGATGTCAGAGCTACTCTATTGAGCCTGATAGAGGACGAAGAACTGAAAGAGGACAATTGTAGTAAATGTGTGAGAGTATGTCATACCCACGCTCGACTCATATCTCACAAGAATCCTCTGTTGTTGTTTGCTAACATTCGTTTACGCAGACGGCCTACATCGGCATATACCCTACGAAAGACAATGTAAGAATTTACGGCCGTGATCGAGTTTTCGAATATCTCACGGGTGGAAAATTCACTGGGTCGACGTACTGCAAAACCTGCGGTGTCCACGTTTTCAGTAACATTTATGGCCCTCCCATAAGCGTCTTTGACAAACTTCCCCCAGAGAGGAAAGAGAGGGCTTTGGCAGTCTATCATAAAAACATGGCAATGCAGCCTCTAAATGTGCGGGCAATAGAAGGCGTGAAAGTAGACACGTTTCAGCCACTGATTAAGAGAGAAGACGAGGGAACTGATGGGTATGAGCTGGATCCCTGATTGCCAAGGCCTCAAAGATGTATTCCTTATGTTCCATATTTGCCCACATCTATTAGTAGCGAAATATAGTCAGATGTTTCTCACAAGGTTCCCATTGACTTCTTTTCACGATTCCAGAAGGACCTTAGGACAAACAACATAGCAATCATGCATATGTCGAGCGCGATGGTCCAGTTATACCCAATGAGATAACGCGGAGCGTCCGTAGTCTTCCAAACACTGCACACAGGTGGGACAATTATTGCATTAGCTCATATCCTCAATACGTCTTGTTGGCTCATGGAGATATCCACTTACAATAACGGAAGCCATGCGCCAAACGTATTTCCGATGGTATTCATGCTGCTAAGTACGATTGCACGCTCTTCTGCATTTCCGGCACAAATTTCGTTTGCCCATGCGTAAATAACGGCAGCAATGCCGTCTGCAGACCCCGAAAGGAAAAATGCGAAAAACTTGAGACCTTTGGGCACGTCCCAGATAGCCAAAACCACGCCTGCCAGGATATTGAGCAAGGCAGTAATCGTGATTAAATAGACTTTGGCATCATAAATGTCGGATAACACACCACAGACAATTGAGGACTTGTCACCGCAGGCAGGATGGTAGTGATAGTGTTGATCTTCTCAACACTATACCCTTCGGCTTTGAGCCATAACGGGAGGCCGCTGTTTGAGGATATGCCGTCTGCTTGGGAAAAGAAAAAGCAAAGGACACTAAGACCCAAAAGTGCCAACCGGTCAGAACAGATTTGATCACAGATAAAGTAATTGGCTTCCGTGGTTCACGGTTCTCAGCTGCCATCCGCTCTCTGGCTAGTCGAATATCATTTGCTGTTAAGATGAAAGGTTTGAAGGTATCTGGATGACCCGGTAGCACAATAAATCCAAGAAGGGCAACTGGTATCGTACAGGCAAAGCCTTTGTATCTAGAATTAATATGCATTTCTCAGACCGCCATGATGGTAAGGTAACTCACAAATGATATACAGCCAACGCCATCCTTCAATGCCATACCTATCATTGAGGTGAGCGTATGCACCGCTCTGTATGTATCCGGAGCTCATACTGCCGGCCTGACTGGCAATGAAAAACAAGGCACCTCGTCGGCTTAGTTCTGATCGCTTATACCAGCAACCAAGATACCATTGAACAGCCGGGAAGAATAAGCTTCCAGCTGCGCCGACGAAGAAGCGAAGCACATATAACTGGTGCACATTGCTGACTTTGTACTGCGCAAGAGTGAGTATTCCCCATATGAGATCAGCACCAGGAATAAAGTATGCTGCCGAGAAGCGAGTCATCTGCGACGACGGTCAGACACATGTAGCAACAAAGGCGGTTCGCATTATGTTTCGTGATATGGAATGGCCTCACAAGAACTGTCAACGGTATTTGGAGCGTTATATATCCGACCCTGCGCAAATATCTTAGTAAAACAACATGCAAATCCTATGTTTGCTCTTTTGGACACTTTACATGTAAGTGGTGTTGAGATAATTCAGCTCGTTTCCAAACAATTTCAAGTCTTCCTTCATACCACTCACGTATGCTGCACTTGTCGCAGATGAGTCCAAAACTTTTGCCCAGTATGCAAGAAAAACAAAGATCATGATCAATGCGTCCAGCTTTATGATCAATCGACGCTCTTCCGGCGTGTCGCTAGGCGAGAACCATTGGTACCATTTTTGGCGAGGTAGAGTCACAGTAGTAGCGGGTCTACCAGGCAGCCCGAGTCCCTCCACGCGAAATGGTTTCTTCGTCTCATTTGCGCCGAGGACACCCGTATCGAATGTTTGTGAATCTTTTTCAATTGGAAAAGACATTGTCAGCAATTTGACTTGAGTTCTTTCTGCTCAACTTGGCGTTTTCTGAAGTTGGCCGTCTCTATCGACTTTCTATAAGCTGTACTTAGGCATCACGTAATTTGATCGCTGTATGGCGTTGTACTAGTAGACTTGCCGCGCCTTGTCTTTGACAATTCCCACATCTTTAACATCACCCGTGAGCAAATAGTTTTTTTTACATCTGAGCGCAATATTTCATTACTGTGGTGCTGTGAACTAGTCTCTCTGCTATATACATGGTGAATGTTCATCTCTGCAGCCTACTGCACGAAGCGTCGTGCATTCAAGCCTCAAAGTCTGAGAGCAACTGTTTGCATTCAGATTGTAACCGAGACTGCCGAACATGCACAGCTATTGATGCCCCGGACTTGGAGGAACGGCTCCAGTATCCCATGACTTTGGCTCAGGGCCCAAGACAAACTCCAACAGTCCACCCTTTGCAATGTCACTATGCTCCAGCCAGCTCTTATTCCAAGTCTTACCATTGACTTTCAGGCTCTGAACAAAGAAGCTGTTGTTGGACAGCCCCTTTGCTTTGATTCGAAGAGTATAAGAACCGCCGACCGAGACGGAAATATCCTCAAACCATGGCGCTAGGATCAAGTAGACTGGCTGGGTCACTACTGGATACAGACCCAGCATCTGCCAAAGCATCCAGCTGTCCATAGCGCCGGCATCGCTGTTTCCAGGGAGACCGTTGGATCCGGCGAAATAATTTTCGTCAATATTCACACGGGACTGATTCACGGCTTTGTATTGGCGGCCTGGCAAATAATTATACAAAAACGGAGTGCCGAAGCTGGGTTCGTTGCCTAAAGATAGATTGAGAAAATATAAGCAATTGAGCTGCCTCAAGATAAAGCAGGTGAGGTTGTGACTGGCTGTNNNCTTACCGGGGTTGAAGAGGGTTGTTCCTGATCCAACTCCTACACCTAAATCCGTCGTTCGGAGATTAGGCACAAACATCAGGTCAAGCCGTTTCTCAGTTGCATCGGGACCACCCATTTTGTCGATAAGGCCTTGCATATCAAATGGTATAGTCCATGTGTACTCTATTCTGGTTAGATTTGCATTCAATGCCCGTCGAGTGGCCATTCGNNNCATACCCCATGGTAGTCCTTCAGTCGTGTAGGATTCGTCTTGTGGGGCAATAGTTATCACCGTTCCATTTGGATAGCGAGGACCAAGGAATCCCGATGTGTTATACTGATTTATGGCCGGGTTCCAAAGGTTTTTCCAATTCCT
>JARWZN010000006.1:4299678-4362015 GCA_030015385.1 Trichoderma sp. BMH-0061
AACGAGTATTAGCACATTGCTCAGAGTGAAACGTGTCTGAAGAGATGTCGGAATCTCGGCATAACTTACCCAAACACCGCCCATAAATCCCCACGTGAAAAAGGCCTGATACGCAAAGATCATGACGACAGCGACGATTCCCGAAGTACGGGTATTGACAGCCAGCATCGCGGCAACAACTGCCATGACCATGCCCATACAGCAAGCTGAAAGCATAAATAACCTCCGACGCCCAACACGCTCAATCAGCCACCAAGTAAGCGTTGACGCCAAAAGGAACCACAGCTGCAGGAAGATGGACATGAGCAAGGACAAATGCCGAGAGAAGCCAACGGAATTCTGAAAGCTGTGAGGATCAAAATGTGTTAGCGGCTGTGCTGCTGGTGAAGCGCCGACGCCCATGTCGTGNNNAGTNNNGTTATGTTCGACNNNCATGAAAGTAGTGTAATACGCTATCGGAGTACTTCCACTCAGGTCCTGCATCAAGTTGACAATGCAAGCAATAATGACGCGGCGGCGTGATTTGACCTTGTCGCTCTTGAAAAGATCTGTCCAGCTTTTTTGAGAGTTGAGTTCTAGTAAAAGGGCCTCTTTGATCTCTGCAATTTCAGCAGCAACAGTCTCTCTATCGTTGGTATCTTTGAGCGCCTGGAGGACTTCGACAGTCTCTTCAATGCGATCTTTCATTATGAGGTATCGAGGTGCTGCGGATTGTTCATCGTTAGCCCCATTGGTGGTACAAAAAGANAGAATATCGCAGGTGGACACNNNNCACTCAGGCATGAAGAATAGAAGCGCGCTCATGAGAAGTGCTAGAACCGCCTGGAAGGCAATTGGGAATCGCCATGTGACGGGACCAGTATAGCTATTCATTCCATAATCGATTAAATTCGCTAAAAGCTGGCCGACGATGAGGAAACTCAACGAACACGCGACTAACGTGCCACGCACGTTTGCTGGGGCTGTCTCTGATTGCCAGATAGCTATGTTACTGGATATAAGGCCAAGGCCAATACCAGCAACGATGCGCCCGACCATCAACTGACCAACAGAAAAACTAGAGGCCTGAAGAAGGGCACCGACGGTAATGGATAATGTGCCAAGATGTGCGAGAGTCCGACGGCCTAAGTGACCACCTGCAACGGCTGTGACAAGGGACCCAAAGAAACATCCCAGCTCAAATAATGAAGTAACCACTCCCTGGAGTGTAGAATCGAGATTGAATGTTGATTCAAAGTCGGGAGCAGTAAGTAGACCGCCGATAACACCATTATCATAACCTATACCAGCAAGAGAAAATGTTAGACAAGAAAAAGAGCTGCGCTGAGATGAGATTCCTTCTATGATGGAGGTCCATACCGAACAGAATGAAACCTAAACCACTGGAAATTGTTATTCCAGCTAACAGTTTCTTGCCTCTCAGGTTAAGGTACACCATCTTGACGTCCTTTAAGGAACCGTAGTTAAACCAAAAGCACGGGGATGTCAGAATATAGAGTGAAGATTCTATGATTCGGAATCCTATCCTAGATATCTTGGCATGGTCGACACTCGTCTCTACAGAATCTGGGGTAGTATTTAAATAAAAGAAACGCGGGGTAGATTGAGTTCGTGTGGAGAAATCGTGGGGAAAGGTAGCACCAGTATGGTTATTATTTAATGCTGATGTTTTTTGCTTCTAAAAGAGCCAGGTTCTTCATTCAGGTGTCAGTTCGGTGAAGGACCGATCCTGGTTCCTGGTCAATGAACTGTCAAGTGATTGAACTCCAGCACCGGCACTGTTTAGGGGAATTATTCCGGGCCAATCATTATGCAATGCCCGGCTATATTTGGGACGATTCAGCCGTGTGGCTGGCTCTCTCCTAGTCTTTAGTATCCGATTTCAAGAATCTTGGGAGTATTGAACTAGTATTCGGCACTAGTTGAGCCTCTCTATTTCTTGAAGCAAGAGTCGTACGCTGCTCTCATATTTGTACTGTAATGACAGCAGTACATATTGCAATAGATATGTGTGCCAGATTCATTGGGACGATGGATTCAGTAGCAATGAAACCTCACACGATTCCGACGGTTGTAATTCTGGGTAGTGAGCCAATGGAAACCATGTCGCCGGCAATAGTGCACATCATTGCCGAAGAGAATGGAGAATCCACCACCCACTTGAACACATTGGTAATATTTTCCCTTTTAGCCGCACAACACCAGATGCCGGGAACCGATACCGCATGCATGGGGTAAACACGTGGTTTACGTCTAGGACAAATTAACTTGTTGACATGACGTGGAGTTGGATAACAGTGATTGAGATATATCGTCAACAAAGGAAATTACAGTTCGATGACCGGATCTGAAAGGCCAGTGTAAGACGCGGATAACCCTTCGATGCTAGAATTTGTTAATAACTAAAAAGCCCAAGGCTGTATTACGATTGTTTAAACCATTGATTCATACGTGTGAGTATATGTTATTCCGCTATCATGAACTAGAAAGGATCCTATGCATGAAAAGTGCCCACAAATCAGCCCCTGATGATCTCGCTCTTATTATGCACGGAGGCAGAATGAAAGCAACGAGTCAGCAGTAGTCAGGTTAGTAGGTCACCACGGCTGTTGCATCATGACTTTTTCCGATTCAGCGAGTTTGATTGGAGTTTCCCTTATCTACTAGTTTTGCGTGCCAATAGCTAGTAATTTTTAACCCCTAATTTGGCCACATTCTAGTTCGTATACACTGGAGCTGAAATCTAGACATCCGCATCTAAGATTGACGACAAAAGTTCTGATGGACTAATGATGAATAGTGGCAGTAAAATGCGAGCTTAGAAAGGCATCTGAAGTTCTTGATCTAGGAAGCTCACGTAGAAGATAAAATGCTATAAGATACGGCGAAGATACCTTCTCTCTATAGTAGTGTACAGACCTAGTATTAAAAGGTAGATATGTCACGAGTAGATATTATATGCAGAGATTTGAACTAGGGAGCAGCAAAAGGTTGAGCTGGAGCATCATAGAGCACTCTGAAAAAGTGGCTGGATTTATCATACAATTCATCAAATGGCATGTTGTATGAAAATAGCCATCAATGATATGGTTATTATTCTAGTCTAAAAGCTATCTGAATATCTATCTAAATATCTACCTAAAAGAGTGGTGAACGATGAGAATGTAACTGCTAAGCTAATGAAATGATGTAGCCCCCTATTTACGACCCCTTCCGTGAACTAACCTGCCCCCTCATTTAATAGCTCTCTCTCATTTAAGCAGAGGCTTGAGCTGCATTTTCCATTGCGGTCTTGAAAAAGGATATGAGTGCATCGGGGCCATCTTTGTGCCGTATCAGGGTCGCCATTTGTAGACCATCCTTTATATGCTCGACTCCACGACGAAACATATCTTCCTCATATTCCGCAACGGCGCGGTTCAAGGCATCTGTACCATATGTTGCAATTTTTGAGGCCAGAGAGAGCGCATCTGCCATGGCACAGTTGACACCTTCGCCATTTGGGACTGCTAAATGAGCAGCATCTCCTACCAATGTTAGACCAGGAACAGAGTCCCATCTCAGAGTCTCTGGATCCATGTAGTAAAGGGGCCAGCTGCGGAAGTCTTCCGAGTATCGAATCAGGTCTTTTAATTCCTCTGCCCAATTCCCAAAGTATTCCGAAGAAAGGAATAGACGCCGGGTAGATTCAGTATCCTCCAGATTGACGGTGCCACCTCGAACAAAATCTTCGGGTACTGTAACTCCAAGATAAATTCTGTACGATCCGTTGCCCTGACGCTGGGTGACGATCTCTTGCGAGGAACCTAAAGACATGAAACTGCCCGCGCCTATTTTTGAGACCATGGTTGGATAGTGAGGGCTTTCGGGATTTATTCTTGACTCTATATAGTGGTTACCCGAATATTGTGGCTTTGCTGGTGTAATCTGTCACTCGCAATTAGCCCTCGTTAATGTGATAAGTCAGAAGGAGGAGCAGGTTCAGCGTCTTACCGAAGGTCGCACTTTGCTCCATGCGCCATCTGCACCAACCACAAGCTTGAATCCGGAAGCTGAAGATCCGTTTGTGAATTGAAGAATATGATGCCCGTCTTGCTCCAGTGTGACGCTCTTAAGGACGTGATTCCAGCGAACCTTTTCCTTCGGGATTGAGTCTAACAAAATTTGGCGTAGCAAGATGCGATCGATTTCAGGCGCATCGCGCCCTTGGCCAGCATCTTTCCGGAAAACCCTTTCTCCTTGCTGGTTGGCAATTGTGAAAGACATATCTTCGTATCTAGCATGCTTCTTGAACTCATCAAAAAGCCCTGCTTCTCTCAACGCAAGCTGTCCTGTCTGTGTATGAATGTCAAGGCTCCTCCTCTGCGATTGGAGGCTTCGGATTCGTCACGCTCATAGACGACATAGTCGACGCCTCTGCACTCCAAAAGCCGCGCCAGAGTCAAGCCACAAGGCCCGGCCCCGACAATGGCAATAGTAGGAGCCATGGATGGCGCTCGTAATGGTGAATTTAGGTAAGCAAATGTTAAATTGAATGCGTTGCTGAAGAGATACATATGAAAATCTTTCCTGGAGTCTCAAGTGATTCACCCTTTATATAGATTACTCGTCAATTTTTATGAGCAAGGCCATTCGCAATCTCTCGGGACCAGAGTTCACTCGTCGCTGTGCCAAACAGCTACTGGCGGGAAGCACCGCTTAGCCTGGGCCCGAAAAACGATTGTGGATGCAACTTCGGGACCGAGATCTCTCGGGTAAAGCAACCGGTCGGAGTTCAGCTGCTAGACTACGGAGCCGTGTCGAATTTTGCACAGTTCGTATAGTACTAGGCGTAATTAGTATCTAAATTTTCCACATTGCTTCTCCTTATGTAAAATCATAATCAGCCTACGCCAGGCATCATAAAATAGCAACGAAAGGCATGGCTCCTGCTGCCTCGAGGAAGAGGCTAGCATGGACTGGAGCACCGGGGGCACGAATAGCATTTAAGCGACAAGTTGGCGCCTACAGTGGTGAATATTCTCACGCACACTACCGAGTTGAGCGCCAGAAGAAACGTTCGCCCAGAGCGTTGTCTACATGCCAGCTTAACACAGAAAAAGATTGATACACCTGCTAAATAATACAAAGTAGTTGAAGAGCTTCTATAATTCAACTATTTGTTTCCTGAGTCACCGATATTATTTAACCCGCTGAGTAAATCTGCTGCATACCGATATTATTTAACCCGCTGAGTAAATCTGCTGTATTTTAATCTTTTTAATTTCATTTGATCATTCTGTCTTTAGTCAACATAATAGCCCCCAGGGGTCTTTGGCCAGAGCCTCTACTTCTTTGAGACGGAGTGGATTATATAAATTAGAACTTCAAACTAGCAGTCACAATATATTAGCAAGTGCGTGTGCGAGCGTTATATTGAATATCGTAGCTCGAGCGTAATCCTTTCGCTACATCCATGGTGTCAGCGGGTTTTCTCTTCATACTATAACATAACCAATAAGATTATGATAACTTGAATAGGCTAAATAGTAATATCGAGAATGTCAGCTGCGTTCAAAGAATGTCGGCAAATAAGTAATATGGGAGAGGCCGCTCAGACGGGTGTCGTATTAAATGTCGTATCATCACCTAATATTGAAGCTCGAGCGTATTTTTGTACGCTGCTCGTTTGCTACACCGAAGGAAATAGCAGGGTATTCCTTCGTACTTTAGCTTCGTCAGTTAGGTATCTATATACATAAGTAAATATATATTAGAGTCCTTCCGCACATACCTAAATAGCTACAATTCCCACCGATGTCGACTTCCATTTCTCAAAGATCTCTAAATTACTCTCCGCAACGAATTTTACAAGCAAGTCTTTAACACCTTATCCTCCAATGTACTCTTTCAAGATTACTGCGGCTCTTAGTCTTGCCGCTTTAGCACGAGCCTTTACTATTCCATCTGGTACCCCCGACGGCGTCTATGCAGTCTCTACTGGCGGGGACGGCACTACTGTTCATACAAAGATTTCTAGTCCTTCGAAGATTAAGCATGACCTAGCCAATGTAGTACCAAGGGCTCTTGAACCTCGTGATCAAGACATTTACTGTGGCTGCGGATTTAATCTGGACCCCGGCAACTGCGATGCAGCTGTAGCAGATCTCAAGACGCAACTTCCTGGAGCACACATCTATGAAGGCACATCGTACTACTCCATTCGTGGGAACGTCGTCGCTTTCGTGTGCGTTCCTTATACGGATCCAGGCGTGTGGACTGACATTTCTCCTGATCAATACGGCCAAGCGCTGGCAACAATCACGTCGCATTGCGGGCGGTATATTGCTGGGGCTATGTTCACTGGATATTCCATTGAGTATGTTGGATATGCTCAGTGGTATGATGGTTATGACTTCTGCAAACATGCGACGGACTCATCGTCCACTCATTGCTAGACTAGTCCAATATTACGACCCCGGGTTAGGAGGTTATAGAAACGGTCGTATGTAACACGATGTTTATGGCAGAATACGAGCCGGCGAATTAATCAGTAAATCATCGATACAACTATTCATCGGTCAGGTTGATGACCCAAGTATAGAAAGCAGGAAGATTCGTTTCATCTATAGCTACTCAGCTTTCAACAAATTATTTACCGTAACGCCAGTTTACCTCAATCTCTCAAGAGAGGGCGGCAAATAGGTACACGGGATCCCGTGGATTTAATTTACACGCTACTGCTTGCTTGGTTTCACTCTGATCATGTCCACGCACAGTGCCAAGGGAAATTGCTCATAGCGGGCACTATCAGCCTCCCGACTCCGTCTTGTTTTATAAATACTCAGCTGAGCTTTGCTTTCTGTAATTATCTTTTCTTCAATTTAAATTTTTCTCTTGAGTTGAAATCACCTATTAATTAACATCATTTTTGGGATAATTACATCTATGAGACTAGCCATCAAAATGAAGCCAGTGCTCACCTCGAGCAGTGTCGGTTCAGCCGTTCAAATGCTGCACATCACGAAGCTACGCAACATGTCTGTCACTTTCAACGTCTGGCAAAGGAACCGAAAGCTCCAGACCATCAACCATGAGCTCAGCACTCTTCGAAACTTTTCTGGTTATACTCGTCTTCGCAACAAGGAGCAGAAAAATGAAGAGCTCCCGTCGTTTAGCTTTGAAGGCCTGGGGATGAGTAGAAATGTAAAGGTCTTTGTCATTGTTGTCTTGAGCATTTTTGGCACAATTGAGACTTGGGTCTGGTGCAAGGGCATTTATCGTTGGTGGAATGGCCCTTCAGAGAAGGAAAAGAAACAGGCTTGAATCTAGAAATACGATTCAAGATGGTAAATGGGACTGAGAATAGATAGGAGAAGTTAAAATATAAATTGTGTCAAGTCAGATTTCTATACAAATCCTACGTAGATTCGCCTTATGCGGACCTAGCGACCATGGGTGAGAAATACATGTAACTATAAAGGGAAGATTGACCTATGAAAAGCCGATTCGTTCTGTTCAAAACGTGGCAAAACAATCTCGTTGGTATTTATCCCAGCGTCGCCAGCCTGCATTCTCCAGAACGATTGAGATTTCGACGGGAACCGCGAAATGTTGGATAACCAGAAGAGCAAGCAGCACAGTGTTCCACGACAATTGCGTACGGTTAGCCATTCACTTGAACCAAGACCAGAAAGCCAGGTAACTCCAACGATTACGATACCTAAAATGCATCGCCAGTGCTGCCTATATTCTACGTATCCTGTCTTTAAAAGTGACTTTCCCCTGCCATATATAGATTAGTGTAGAGTAAAATTAGGTGGATACTTGAGTCATGCTGTTAGTCTTTGGGGCCTTGCCAGGCCTTTAAGAACAGGGAACGATGAAGTATTCATTCGTAAGAAAAACCAGTAGTTGCAGTTTGTTCAATGGGAGAATCACGACAATTGGATGTATGTGGCAAGAATGGAAATTATCTCACTGTAATATGATTCTTTTTGTGATTATAAATTGGAAGTCTGGCTTTGGAGATTGCGCCTGCGATATAACACTGGTGCCTTAGCTCGCTCTAAGACTGGTTCACCCCGAGGTCAACGAATTGAGTCACACTGGGAGTCCCTAGCCAACTTCATTTCTCCTAAAATGCTTTGCCCTGAATGCGGTTTCGCACTGCTTCTTCAAGGGATTGCAGTTGACCTTCATCCAATCCAAGTGCCTCATTATCCAGCTTCTCGTAAACCGCTCCGCCTGTGGCCCAAATCCGTCGCAGCGTGCCAACAACGGCACGTGGATTACCCTCGTCCCAGAACTTCTTCTCAAGGCTCTTAACATCATCTAGAGGGACATACTTGGTATCAAGTTTGTATCCAAGCTGCTTTTCATATTCGGCCAGGATCTGATTGGGTGACTTTGTAAACGAGGCGATTTTGAGCACCTTGCCAAGTGATACCTCTGGGCGCTGTAGCGCTGCTACCAATCCTTTACCGACGCGTTCACATTTCATCGTTAGNNNGATTGACAATTGNNNGTCCTCGCCAAGAATTGTAACNNNCTCTTCCATAGCTGTAAATCCAATGGGTTGCTCCCCATCTCCAAGAAGAGCCGCCTTTTTATTCTTTATGTCAAACCCGCCGAATGTCTCGTCGCCGTCAACCCACATCTCAATGTATGGCCCCACAACCAAGTACGTAGGTTTCAAATTCTTCACTTCCTCTGCGAATGTTTTGCGCACCCTCCGCTTGAATTGATGGGGTTTCTCGAAAGCACTGCTAGGGTCATGATCCGGATCCGTGCCGTATTCCGATGGGAAGAACCAGCGGACAGAGTCTGATTCATCTGCCAGCCGGATGAGCTCAAATTGATGCTCCAAAGCCCCTCGGCCCAGGCAGCTGATGGCAGTATCAACCCCGTCATACGCTCTCTTCACGTCTTCCGCTTTGGTGATATCACCAACAATGACTGATACACCTGCATCTTTCCACTGGCTCAAAAGCTCGGGCTTGGTTGCCACTGTATTTGGAGAGGTGAAGATTGAGATTCTGGGGAATGAGGGCGTAGCGCGAATGAGTTGGTTGACGATGTGTTTCCCAATGTTGCCAGTAGCGCCAAAGGCCAGAATGTGCAAAGGTTTGAAGGACGCCATGATAGCAATTGCAATTATTATTAATTATAAACCGTTGCAGGTAAAGAGGAACAATCTCGCCAGTTCCCTTCTGATGTTTTCTGATTTGAGTCAGTAATTTATCGTTTGGCGGCTGTCTTCGGCATCGAGATGAGGGGTAAAGCCCCAAGGGCATCCCAAGGGCGCATCTTCAGAGAACAAATGACGCCTTTGCACACCAAAATCCAGCAATTTACTCCAACCCAAACCGCCGTATGCGTGTCAACTCTAAACTTAGTCTACTTCATAAAAACTTTTCGTAATTCCGCAATCTGCTTTATTCTCGTCTGTAATTTTAAACGTCTTCCTTCTCAGGCTTCGGAGTGGGTGCCGGAGGTGGGAGCTTGGGCGTGTATTTGCTCACTTTTCGGATCTGCGCGCCCTTGATGTAGAAAATGACAGGCACAGGCGCCAGCAGAGCCGCGACACACCCCAACAATGTCATTGCCCATTGTATACCCATCCCTTTAAACATATAAGAGGCGAAAAGAGGGAATATAGCACCAAATAATGATCGCAGAAAGGTATTGGCTGCCAAAGCTGACGCCGCAAGCTACTCGTCATGTTAGTAGTGAACTAAGACGTTGTTCATGGGGAACAAAAACATACCATCAAGTAAGCGTCAATAAGATAATTGAACGCCTGAAGGAAAACCATTGAGATGCCGAGCCCCGTCATAACACCACCGATGGTTGGAACAATCCAGTGAACTTCTTTTCGATAGCCTGACCAACCGAGCCAAAACATGCCACCAGCGAAGAGAACCGCTCCAAACATAGCTTCAGGCAGTCGCCATTCTGGCACAGGCATATTGTTATTTGCTTCAAGTTTGCGCCTATAAATCGGGGCTCTCAAAACCATTATGATGCCTGTTATAATGCAACCAAGTACGGCACCCAACTCAGGGAGACCGCTGATGCCCGGCCTCATACCATAAACTCCTTGGAAGATGATCGGATATGCAGTGAGAAACAGATATAGTAGTCCATAAATAAATGCAGAATAGATACTAGATGAACCAAAGGGTTAGCAACTGTAGTTGGGAGTGATGGCATGAGTAGTGTTGATGTACCTGATTAGCAAGACGATGGGCTCGACGACAAGCATGTGAAGCGGTCGGATAAAATTGCGTTCAACCATTTCGTGAAAGTTGACCTTGGTTTCCTCTTGCTTAGCGTGAATAGCCCAGTTCTGTGTTCTCCGGCGCAGCTCAGCGGCCTTTCGAGCCAAAATAATTGGCGGATAAGTCTCGTGAACAAAGACAAAGTTTGCCACGGCCGCTGCGGAAGCGAGGATGCCCGAAAGATACTGAGTCCACCGCCAGCCAAGATGGCTCGTGACAATGAAGCCTCCGATGAATGGTGAGAACATTGGGCCAATGAAAACAGACAATGTGAAAATTGTAACCTAGGAATGATTTAGCAAAAAGGTAAGGTCGGGAATCTGTATGGGAGATCTTACTGCAATGCCGCGAGTCTTGTTGTCAAACAAATCCACAAACACAGCACCGCCCACAGCAAGAGGACTAGTTCCAAAGAAGCCTGCAAAAAAGCGGTTGATCATGATGCTTTGAAGATCTTTGGAGACTGCTACGGCGAAGTGGAAAATCGCAGTCCCGAAGGCGGCAACGACGAGAGGAAGCCGACGCCCCTTGATTTCAGAGAGTGGTCCCCATAACACCGGTCTATAGTAGAGTGAGATAAGGTCTCGTAGACGAGAGTGGTGATTGCTCCGAACAAACGTCATATTAGATCAGAACTTGGCTTACCCTGCCGAAAACCCCAGGACATAAAGTGTGACGCCGAGTGTGGCGACTTCTGGAGCAACTCTATAGTCTGCTGCTATTGTCGAAATGGCGGGCGCGTATATTCCACTGGCGAAAGTCGTGATAAATGTAGTGATAGACAATATCGCAGTAATTATAGCCCTATTCATGTTAGACTGCTGATCTGTCTGTTCCCCTCCGAGTACTGACTTTGTCCTCATAGGCCAATTTTGCGGATGAATGGGATCATCAGCGCCGTCAAACTCCACGATGTAGCCATCTTTCTCCAAGAGATCCGGAGGGTAAGGTTTTCCAGCTCCCATCGGTGGCAGTGGTGATGCGTCCTCCCTACCTGCCAACGGCACTCCTACGGTATGGCTGTGCTGGCTTTCCATTGTTCGTGCCCGGCTCAAGGTTATTTCGTCCCGTTCTGCATCGCTGACAAGAACATCGTTTCCAGTGGATTGCTGTTCGGATTTAGACTGATGTTGCAGCTTATCGTCATCGGCTTCGGTCGACTTGGGATCAACGCTCATTGTCGATATAACTGTTGATTATTTGCTTTTTTTATTGAAACCGTGATGTATCCTCCCCTGGTTGTTAATGAAGCGATTAAATGTTGTCGTATGTTGATTCTGTACAGTCAAGCACACTCATTTAATTGCCAAGTTAGTGGAAGCACAATACATATAGAAAAAGTTTCCAATTGTCTCTACATAGTATCGTGCCTAAACAACACATCTTTTCAACCAAATCTGATTAACAATAACTCTAGAGCATAGAAACAATGACTTGCATATTCTATCTTGAGATCTGTGAAATTTCTAAGCAGACTTGCACTCTTCGCTGGCTCGGTGGCTCGCTTTCGGGGCCTCGGGGCCTCGGATTGACGTCAATCGAAGAAAATTGTCAGAACTCTGCACCTCAAATGGGTATAGCAAATGCCCAAACCAGCTAAAGAGAATTTTGTTGCTGCAATTGGCAAAATGCTCGTTACGTAGATTACCAGAAACAGAATATTCCTTTTTGGTGTTTACTGTAAATGGAATATGTTGGCTGTGATGTGTGGGAATTAGTAACATGACTACCCAGCAATCTTCAAACAGCGTTCGCAGATGACTGAGTTGCGCATTCCCAGTCCGCCAATCCTTAGTAAGGGCATTTACTTTGGGACTTTCTTCGCTATTGGAGATGCCGAATGCCAATAACTTTGATTCGTACTCATTTTACATGTGGCGCTACAGATGAAGCGTCTTTACGAAGTTTTGCTTTAACACATGGGTTTCTCCTGCATCTCAGAAACACCGTTCGAACTGGTATGCTCTGTATGAACATTTCGTAATCCTTGTGCAATGGATACATTGAGATTATTCCAGGGACTAGTGGCAAAGCACATTCAGATTCGATGGGGTGTATTTTGAGTCTGTCTTATTAGAGCAGTGCGCAACTGTATATGCTGCTCACAAAATAATAACTGCGTGTGGCGCTTCGTCTTAGTAATTCGACTACTCCGTATATTGCTTTGACTTTGCTACCATTGCTGATTCACCCAAGGAAGCCAGTGTGCGTCGCATGTAGTCCTCCGAGATGCCGAAACAGCCGATTTTCCCGAAAGGCCATGAAGATTCCTTTAGGCGTTAAGAGAAATGCGTCCCACTCATGATTTTCAATCCGCAATACACATGCCGTAGTTGCAGGTAGAGAAATGTTAATATAGAGTCTATTAGATCCAGCATCAATGAATCCATTCACAACTCGTAAGCATTCAAAAAAGCAATTGAAACTTTCTGAATTTTAAAAAATTAACATCATGTCCAACACAATGAGAGCAATTGGTAAGACTCAACCTTCTCAAAGATCTAGCATCATTACTTGAAGTTCCAATCTTAACTTTAGTCTGTTACAATAGATATTCGGGGAGATGTTGGTCCAGCANNNTCCCTTTATATGACAGAAATCCCAAAGCCGGTGCCCAAGGAAGGCCAGGCGCTGGTTAAAGTCAAAGCATTCGGAATCAACCGCGCAGATATTATGCAGCGCGACGGAGAATATCCTGTCCCTCCCTGGGTCGGTAAAATTATGGGATTGGAGTTTTCAGGCATCATAGAAGGACTAGGAGAAAATAGCGAATCTTCCTTTAGTGTTGGCGATGAAGTTTTCGCTTTGGCATACGGAGGTATGACGACGGTTCTAAGAGAACATTCTCAAAACNNNGCTCGCNNNCTAACGGCTATCATTGGAGCCTATGCCGAGTACATTACTATCTCAACTCATATGCTCATTCACAAGCCACCGCATTTGTCATGGGAGGAGGCTGCGGGTATTCCCGAAGTAAGTTTTAGCAGGTTATCGGAAATTNNNGCTTGCCCTGGTNNNATGCTGACAGTACATACATGGCTTACCGCAACAAAAGTGATGTATAAGATCGGAGAATTTACACGTGGCAAATCTATTCTCTGGCATGCTGGAGCTTCTGGAGTTTCTATCAGTGGCATCCAGCTTGCCCTCAGCGCTGGGGCCTCAGCCGTTTATGCAACAGCGCGATCTGATGAAAAATGCGATTTCTGCGTTAATACTCTCGGGGCTACTGCAGCTTTCAACACTACCGATCCAAATTGGGTTGACCAGGTGATGAAGGCAACTGATGGCAAAGGCGTTGACATAATTGCTGATCTAATTGGCCCTGATGTCTTCGCCGAGAATCTCAAGATTGCTGCTAAAGATGCAAGAATTGTCTTGATCGGATTAATGAGCGGATTTACCTTTAANAAGGAATTTGACATGGGACTGCTAGCCTTCAAAAGAGTCAGATACGAAGGCTCAACTCTGAGAAGCCGAGACGAAGAATTTCAGCGCAAACTGAGGGATACTTTCGTATCAGAGGCCCTTCCACAGTTCCAATCTGGGCAGTTCAAAGTCTACATCGAAAAGGTCTTGCCTTGGGAAAAAATCATCGATGCGCACAAGCTGATGGAGACTAACAAGATTATGGGAAAGATTATTTGCACGATCAACTAATGAATGGATGATAGCCTTGGAGACAATGTATTTTTTTCACCCCCTTTTAAATTGTATAGATTAGGGAGTCTAAATTACCGATTGCCACTTGTTGTCTATACAATGATCCGTTGTGAACTCTACTATGTTATGGGAGCGTACGCTGCTGACTCCATTAAGCTCAGTGCATTTCCACACCTCTCGCCCAACTTCCGTTGAAACTACAAGATTCTTGACTCAGTGTCATCCTTTCATGTTGGAGACACTGGGATTCAATAAATGATTTAACGATTGTTTGTGTCCCTTATCTCTAATGGGCTGATCAAGGAGATGAATGCGATAGCGATACTCGCGAATGAGCGTTTAAGTGATTGATATGAGTGGGGGTTGGCCTAATCAGCCAAACGGGAATGATGATAGGGAGTGGGGTTTTAGAATCCTTATTACGACTCATGCCGCGGTCCTGGGGAGAGAACCCGAGTAAGACGAACATGGGGAAGTATTTAGCGTCTTGTTCAGCAAACAGTAGCCATTTCGGTAGTGTTCGGGAGCGAGAAGCGAGGTCATCTAGCATCCGCAGTTACTACAAAATAGGTAACAGCGTAACTTGCAATACAGAGAATTGCATTTTGCTAACGAAATACCATAGGGTAATATGACTAGGCAGCCATGTTATTTCCCGTTGCACATGTTGTGTCAGAGCTAAGCAGTCATCCATGTCTGGCGTTTTCCCCGCTAACAGTTCGCGATGTCGCGTGCTTTCGTTAGAATGCTGCATGGAAGCCGAACTTTCCTCAAAATAAAGTAGCTCACTATGTCTTGCGGAGCATTCCGATGCAGATGGACAACTTGGGAGCGGAGGTAGCCTATGCCCGTTTATTGATAAGCTACTTTGGCGCTCACATGGAGAAAAGATGCACACGGCACACACATATCCATTTACTTTTACAAGCTGAGCCCTTATTATATAGTGCCCGCACGCTTATAAGTAACCGTATCTATGCCGATGTATATGGTATTACTATATACTGCGTAGCTTCATCAACTCAATGAGGATGATATGAAGAAAGTGAGTGCCATTTTGCCCAGTCGTGTGGGCTATTGGGGTATCTCGGCAGGATGCACGGCATCCACACATGCTTGGCAAGCTGAACTCCCTTCCTTGTAATCCTGTCAGGTCATCGCTGCACTAGACACGCTTCACATGCTACAAATGCGGCCAAGATGCCTCGTACCGTCGTACGCGACCTCTGCCCGAACCCCAAACCCCTAGCCTAGCGCCAAGTAGTTCTTCACACTGGATTCACCGCGTCAATCATGGATTGGAAGCCATGGCGCTAGATTGGGTGGCGCAACAGGAGCGGCCGCGGATGCTTGGCCAAAGCACAACAGCAATTTCCGATCGCCCAACTTCTCCAAACGCCACAGCTCCTTCAAGTAGGTAGACCACAGGCGGCCGGCCGGGACGAGCGAAGCCGGATTACATTGAGACGGAGGCGAGACAAGTTCAGCCCTCTAAAAGGAGCCAGATTAGTTCAATAGTTGTCACGCCAGGGGCTGCCAAGCGTATGTGCCAATCGGCCTCGATGTGGTAACTAGCCCATTTTATTCTCGTTATCAGTTCATAGCCTGCATACTTACCATTGGATAGGCGTGTAACTATGTATACTTCAATTTGCTAGTGTTATGCATTGCTTTTCGTTAAGTTTTATCCCGAGTTCATGGCGTAACATCTCCTTTGCTGCTTAAAGCGTCATCACCCAAGAGATATCTTCACAAGATCGTAGCTTGTGCAAGTCTTCAATCGTTTTCATGTAGGGCTCAAATATGGCTCTCTACTCATCGGCACCGCCAGAAAGGCCGTTCAGCGATGCGAAACCCACATTGCTCGTTGCTTGGTGGATAACGCTTTTTTGCACCTGTCTCATCCTGCTACGTCTCTCGGGACGATACATTCGAGTGGAAAAGCTCTTCATCGAGGACAAGATCACGGCATTGGCATTGTTGCCATTATATCTCCGCATTGCGTGCACTCAAGTCGTCCTGTTATATGGCACAAACAATATTCAGCTCGATGGTTTGACGCTATCATCCAAGGAGATCGATCACAGGGTCATTGCGAGCAAAGTTGTGCTTGCTGGAAGAATATTCAATGCTGCCACGTACGTTCGCCTTGGAAAAGTTTACATCTGTGCTATTTACGATCTTGCAATGGACGCTAATNNNTCTTCAACAATATGGACACTCAAATTCACCACGCTGGAGTTTCTCAACAGGCTAGCTGGCGCTTCCTCGAAGAAAGTCTACACCAGACTTATCAATGTTTTGCGAGGCATGCTTGCAGCATCCTTNTTTGCCATTCTAGTGAGCACTTTGGCTGAGTGTCGACCTATCTCCCACTACTGGCAAATCATTCCGGACCCAGGACCTCAATGTCGTCAAGGAGTGGCACAGCTCTTCACAATGGGAGTTTGCAGCGCAGTCATTGACGCCGTGCTCATCATATTCCCGATCCCAATCATCGTCTCTACACGCATTCCTACACGACGCAAGGTCTTGCTTGCTATGCTCTTCTGCTTTGGATTCTTGACTGTTGGCATCACGATTTACAGAATACCAGAGACCATCAAACAGCATGGGGACCAGGTGGTCCGATCTATGTGGGCATCCATAGAGTTGCTTGCGGCAACCGCAGTGGCGAATCTGGTAGCTCTGGGGTCGTTCCTTAGAGACAGCGGAGCTAGAAAGACCAAGTTTCGGCCAGGCTACAACAGCAGCGGGACGACGTCCCGGCCCCAAGGCCAAGGGGCTGTAAGAAGCGATTGGTATGAAGCTGAAAATGAGGACCGGGCCAAGTCGGAGGACAATGGATGGCAGGACGATAAACAGGCCGATACCGCATTCCAATCTTCAGCAAACTCTCAATCGGCCAGTGGTGGTGGAGTTAGTCCAACGCAGAGCCATGACTCGCTGATCCAGCCGGACCACGGATCACCACAGCCTGCCGCGGTCTTGGGCCTTGACACTCCTCGATCCCCAGAACGCCTGGTGCCCGCTGGAAGGACTAGCCTCCGCCGCAGATAGATGCTTTTACCAATAATATCTCTGTACATTTCTTCTTAGCGCCTGCAAATCTTCAAGCCAGTTCCCAGCCACAGTAGGCAATCGACTAATAGTTTGAACGCCCGTCACACCCTCACATGCCATAACCCCTTTTCTTTGCCAGTTTTAGTTAACACAAGGAGAGAAAACGTCGCGGCAGTTTGTGGTTCGTGAGCCCTCCATGCATTTCGCTTCCGTACATCCACAACCAGCTAGTGCATGCTGATTCCATTATGCCATAGAATCTTCGACGAACCTGTCAAGGCATCGTTTTTCGAATCTGTTAGTCATGTTTCAGATGGAATCCTGCCAAGTGACAATCCTTATCTCTCAACCCCAGGTTTGCGGAGCCCAAGTTGTATCCCCACACACTCAGCCACATGGTTAGTATGCAGGGGCAGAAACTCCAAGACTTCTTCTAGACTGTCGCTGTCATGAACGAACCACTCTTATCTAGCGCGTGCTAAAATGGCGTTTGAGACCTCGGCTCCAGCAGAACGCTGTGGCGTGAGGCTATTGATGCGCGCATGAAACTCTTCAACGGCGCGATGTGCATGGTACTCGTATCAGCAAATCGCAATAGGGCTCTTCGTATGATCACCGGAAGGAGCTTACCATTTCAAGGCAGTCTGCGTGCCAAGAAGGATTTGAAAAGGAAATGAGATTATCACCCTGAAAGAGCGCCACTAGCTGCGTCTCGCATTGCGTGCCTTCTAATGGCCTTCCACAGCCCTTCCATCCCGGCCACGAAGGATGATTCCATGCATACTTAATTTTCCGAACGAACTGGATCGACGTCTTTTTTTACATGCCCTTTGCACTTTTGTAAATGGGCGTAGAAGGGCCTCCCGCAGCTAAACATGGCATCCAACGAACCAGAAAAGCCAAAATCCATCAAAAATGGCATCACATACACCAGGGATTTTGAAGTGGTCGAAATGAGCGACTTGTCGCCCAGCAAATCCCAAAGCCAGTTCGCAGTAGCAACGTCGTATTCCATTACGACCAACTCACGACCTAGGACTTCTCGCAAGAAGTCAATGGGCCGCCGGTTTGTCGACAGCTTTCGTCGAGTGCCTGGAGGTCTTCCCATGACCGGCAACCATGGCTATCATGTCAACGATGATCTCCCCGACATGGGACAAGCTGGTGGCCGCTTCTATGACCTTCGTGCTGCCAACGTCCGGACAGCCAATTCTGCACTTGCGCGAGACCTCAAGGGTCGCCATCTGCAAATGATTGCCATTGGAGGCTCTGTCGGTATAGTTACATTTCCAACAGTTCAGCTGAAAACAATGGCAGTGACCNNNCAGCAGAGTTTAGGGACGGGTCTTTTCGTGGCATCGGGCGTGGCTCTCTACCAAAGCGGCCCAGCTTCCTTACTGCTTGGCTACCTTGTTACTGGTGCTATACAGTTTTGCACCATGCAAAGTATGGGTGAATTGGTAACCGCATTTCCAGTTGCCGGTTCGTTTTCTGCATTTTCCAGTCGGTTTCTGGACCCATCATGGGGGTTCGCCATGGGTTGGAAGNNNGTAAAGAAAAAATCCCCCAAGCTTGCATTCAATCATAATATACGATTTCCTGTAAAGGCGCATTTTACAACGCTTGATAGCGGAGCTATTGCTAATGAAGTCGGCAGTTATGCGTTACAATGGCTTGTCGCTCTACCTGTTGAGATGATTTCTGGGGCTTTGGCCATCCAATATTGGAATGCATCTCTTAACCCATCCATCTTCGTAACCATCTTTCTACTCGCAATCGTCGGCATAAATCTGATGGGAATCAAAGGATATGGCGAGGCGGAATTTATCTTCTCCACAGTTAAAGTAACTGCCATTGTAGGCTTCATGNNNGAGCTACCTGCTATTNNNTCCTCGCATTATTTCACGGTTCTCCTGCTAACGTCAAGANNNACACTCNNNCTCCTTGGGGTGGTTATCAATATCGGAGGACCGCCCACCAGTGGTTACATTGGCGGGCATTATTGGACAGATCCTGGCCCAACACACAACAGCTTCAAAGGCTTCTGCAGCGTCTTAGCCACATCTTCGTTTTCGTTTGTCGGTACCGAAATCATCGGGCTGGCTGCGGCTGAGACTGCGAACCCAAGAAAGTCCCTTCCAAGCGCTATCAAGCAAGTGTTCTGGAGAATTGGCATTTTCTACATTGTGTCACTGCTGCTGGTGACCCTGTTGGTTCCGTACAACGAGCCTCGTCTTCTTGGAGGCCAAAGCTCTGTCGATGCGGTTGCCAGTCCCTTCGTTATTGCCGTCGAGAGCGCTGGCTCGACAATTTTACCCAGCGTTATGAATGCCGTGATCATGATTGCAGTGTTGAGTGTGGGAAACTCTGCCATCTTTGGATCTTCGAGAACGCTGGCCTCCTTGGCTGAGCAGTCGCACGCGCCGGCCATATTTTCCTACGTTGATCGCAAGGGGCGACCCTTAGTCGCGATTCTTTTCGCCTCTTCTCTAGGCCTTCTGGCCTACTTAGTCAATGTTAAGATTCATTCGGAAATCTTCGATTGGCTTTTCGCTATTTGTGGTTTGTCCAGTCTGTTTACTTGGGGCAGCATTTGCCTCTGTCATATTCGATTCCGGAGAGCTTGGGCAGCCGCGGGCTACTCGGTGAATCACCTACCATTTGTTTCACAGGCCGGTGTTCTGGGTTCTATCCTAGGATTAGTTGGCAATATACTGGTTCTGGCTTCCCAGTTTTGGGTTGCCATATCTCCAGTGCCAACCAGTCCTACGGATCATCCCACTATCACTGCCAGAAACTTCTTCCTCAAGATGCTGGCCGTCCCAATCGTCATTCTGTTCTATATTGGACATAAACTGTGGTTCAGAACAGAAATTGTCAGCATAGCATCCATGGACATCCACACTGGGAGAAGCTTTTCGAGAGTACAGTCCCATGTTTCGGCAGAGGAGGAGGAGCTGCGCCGTACATGGCCCTTGTGGAAGAGGATTTACAGGACACTCTGTTGAGCACAACGATTGCGAGAAACATTTACGTACATGCATAAATAGAATATGAAGCAATCATATCGTATGATACCTTACCCGTCAGCGCATCCAAGTTTATTTGTCTGAAGTACTCCGTACCTGGTCATGTTGATGTTGCCTGCCTTCTATTTCGGGGCCGACACCCCTTGGCCACTCCGCAATTGAATACCCGTATTATATTATCACCATGGGAAGCTACTCCGATGGTGCAATTATGTTATATCGCTGTTTCTTTAAAAGCAGGGAGCAGGTCTAGATTGTTTACCTCGGTTGCGCATCGCGAGTGGATACGGTGATTCCTTCACACGATCCTTCTACAAGGGACAATTGATTCTGAAGTTATCCACCCCGCGTGCGCCTCAACTCTATATGCCAAGTAGAGCTATTATTTATTTGATACACGGCCTGAGCCGTTAAACTTACGACTTTGTTGTAATGCATATACACTGAACTTCTATCTCATCGTTGTAATCCATCCCAGGCGATACATACTCATGTGTAACCAAACCAACAACCAACACACATGGAAATGGCGCGCTAAGTTGGTGCGCCATGATTCGCTGAGGAGATGGACATGACACAACTCAGCCTCGCGTCGTCGGCTACTCGTGCCGACATCACGTCGCATCCAATCCTTCATTCCTTTGGAGTACGTCCAGTTGAGTTATTTTCGAAGGGGGTTTCTCGCTCGACCTAGAGCCTTCATCTTGCTATTAGATCTGTTCGCGACTGCATATCAGCTCTCTTTTTCATCGCAGAATCACTCTGCTTGTTACGGGCGGCATGGATCCCGCTACAGTTTCAGCGCACGATCAGGCGCTCAGCTACATCTCGGATCCTCGCTTCAGCCAAGAGTTTATTCTTCCCAGAACCGCAAACCGCGACTCCATCACCGTTTGCTATGCCGACCTGGGATTTAAACCCGAATCTCCGACTGCAAGTCGCAGTACGCCAACTGTGCTCTTCATTCCCGGCATGTTTGGATCCAGATATATCGGGGGCCTTCTAGATCCAGTTGCGCGTAAATTTGGAGTGAGAGTTGTAGTAGTCGACAGGTGAATATGGTCGCATTACCATTTGTTATTCAACGCAGTTGTGCTAGGAATGTTAACGTCTCTCTACCTCGTGTGCATAGACCTGGGATGGGCCTTTCAACCCGCGTGCCACTTTCGCAGCGGCTTTCAACGTGGATTGAAGTCGTACCCCTCTATTGGCACATTTAGATATCGAGCATATCGCCTTAGTTTCGCATTCATTTGGAGTGATGTACCTGCTCAATACCTTGCATCATTACCGGGATATGCTGCATCCCGAGCGGCCTTTTGTTGCATTGATGGGTAAGTAGAAGCTGTTAGTTGGCTCTCTTAGGTAGCTTTTACTTACAAAATATCAGCGCCGTGGGTTGATCCAGCGCAGTCGAAACTTACATTATGGCAGATGGCTCAGTATATCCCGACTCCAGCCATCAGTATAATGAATCGCATTACACCTGCATTCGCCACAAGTGGAACTATTTTCACAAAGGCCAGCAGTTTTCTCTCTTGTTCCATCTCTTCTATCAGCGGTGGTGACGGGCAAGAGCTTTCTTTCCAGGAGATAAATAGGAAAAAGCTAGCGACCGACTACGACCTGCCAAGGGATGTACAGCTGGAACTAGGACCGATGCGTATGAAGAAGATTTTCGAGGGAGACACCACTGGTGCCAATGACGAGGCGCTTCAGTGCTTGAGAAAAGGCGACGGATCCTCCTGGGGAGAGTGTGATGACTACAATGTCTTTGTAAAAGCATTAGTGAGCGCTGAGAGGCAAAAACAACAACTGGACGCAAATTCTCAAGGCCACGCGAAGCTGAAAGTGAGGGCATATTTTGCCGAAAGCGATGTCATGATTGGTAAAGAGGGCCAGAAGTACGTTGAAGAATGCTGGGGATGGCAAGAAAACACATTCGACGACGTCATTGACTTCAGCTCAGCTACTGTCGCTGATACTGACCATGACAGCGTTATGGAATCGATTGAAACACTCGAGAAGATCTTTAAGGATGTCAAGGGCAGTCAAATATGAGAGTCGATATATTGGGTTGAGAAAGGGGAGACTGCTTGACAGTTATAATCATTCCGTATGCAGTATATACCCCTAGATAGTACCAGCACAGTAGTCTATAGTTTTAATAATTCTGCCATTCAGCTACAAAATTCTATGGTGCTTCGCCGATCTTTTAGGGGTACTTCTCAAGATCTACGTTACTAATGGAGGCCTGGGCAAGGCGGCATCGTGTACATGCTCCTGGTGGGATCTTCGAACCCATAGAGAGCCTCAACGTGAAATGGCTAAATGAATAGATTCTATTTTAAGCACAGACCGTATTTTCATATAACTATCCACTCTCTATAAAAATCCTTGTTCATCGTTGAATGCGATTACGATTGGAGCTGGCAATGTAAGACAAATTCCTGGGCATCGCACCAGTTAATTGCTGATATTGTCTAAAAGCCTGCATTATCGCGTTGTTTACCGCCAATGCTTGAATGCCAACTTTCTTGCCGCATCTGTTATCCGGCCAATGGCCTATCATCAGCTATTTTAAGAATCATTCTTGCGATAACGGCAGCAGAAGACGAGCATACTGGGTATGGATCGCGCATGCTAGCGAAGATCTGAAGCGGGGGTTGTAGGGCCTTTTGAATGTGAAAGACGGAGTCAGAGCCCGCTATCTATCCGGTTAATGCCGGGTATAGCAGAAACTAGGATGTTCGGCAGGTTGAGCAATCCGCCGGCTGGGGTATCCCATCAGCTAACATCGCAACAACAGGGCATTAAAATTGAGATCGGAGTTTACAAGCTTACTTGATGCAGAAACTCCCTGGAGCTCTAGGTCAACAACAGCCACACGGCCGATACCTGCCTAATACTGCGTGGACCTTTGTTAGCGTTTCGGAAAACGTCCAATCGGCGGCGTTGACAATGCTTGAGGAACAACTGGCAAGGTGACTTCCCTTGGTCAGCGCCCGCGTTTGACAGGGTTTCTGATGTTGTAATGCCTTGGAATAATTGAAGGATTTCACGAGATCTCGGATATTCGGCAGACGGACTTTTGACAAAGGGGAAGAGTTAGGAATAGATAGTGAGTATCCTAGCAAATGTGCATACAGATAGTGGCTAGCGGCATTGGAGAGATCTAATAAGCCCAATGGCATGATATGACAGGTACAATGGGGCCTCATTGTCGGGATATAAAAGCATGGCTATTTGGCCAAGAAAAGCTTGAACTGTTGCCAAGGCTTGCTGAGGCGGTCCTTCGCAACTAAAGCGCGGCAATACTTCAAATCTACTAGGCAACATGGGCTATTCGCTCAGGGCTTTGCTGGCTCTTGCAGCGGCGGTTGCATTCACAGACTCGTCTGTGTATGCATTGCCGTCTAGCAGCTATGTGCTCCACGAAACCAGGGCTCCTACCGGAACCGGTCAGGTCAATAACCATCGACAATGGAAGCGTGGCAATCGCCTCGACCCAGATGCCATTATTCCGCTTCGAATTGGCTTGGTACAAAGCAACGTCCATCTTGGCTATGAGAAGCTGATGGAAGTCTCTGATCCATCATCTGAAAGCTTTGGCAAGCATCTCAGTGAGGACGAGGTTCACGACCTGTTTGCTCCAGCACGTGAGACTTTTGACGCTGTTCATTCCTGGCTGGTTGAGTCCGGCGTCAACGCAACAGACATCCGTCAATATGTCAATAAAGGATGGCTCGCTATTGATCTTCCGGTGTCCCACGTCGAAGATTTATTCCTAACACAGTATCACGAGCATGAACGGGAGGGAGTGCTTAAGGTTGGATGTGATCAATATCACGTCCCTAAGCACCTCGCAAAGCACATCGACTATATTGTTCCTGGAGTCAAGTTGTCGCCACCAATGGTGAAGCGTTCCTTGGAGAGACGGGGCGGCACGAACCACCGAAAGGGTTGGAAGCCGAAGCAAATGCCACTAGACTTGCTGAAGTTGTTGAAAGCGCCTCACCCGAGCCCCAAACTCCCAGCTGATCTGCAGGACTGCGCTCGAAACTTTACTGCTATCTGTTACCGTTTCCTGTACCAGATCCCAGCAACCAGCATCCCAGTTCCTGGACACGAGCCCGCAGTTTATGAGTCGGGAGACACATTCTCTCAGGAAGATATTGACTCATACTTCCAGAAGTATGCCCCTTACATTCCCAAGGGCACGCATCCCAAAATCTTGTCAATCGACGGCGGTCAAGCACCTGTGGCCCCTGATTCCGAATTCAATACTGGAGAATCCGACATTGATATCGACATTATTCAGACACTGATCTGGCCTCAGTCCATGGTCTTGTATCAAGTGGATGACCGCCTGTATACCACCGCCAACAACTACTCCGGCTTCTTGAACAACTTCTTGGATGCTTTGGATGGTTCTTACTGCCACTACTCAGCATTTGGCATCACCGGAGACAGCCCAGGAGTCGATCCTTCTTATCCCGACAACCGACCGGGTGGCTACAAGGGCCAGCGTCTATGTGGTGCCTACAAGCCAAACAAGGTCATTTCCATCTCGTATGGAGAGGGAGAGATTGACGTGCCCAAAAACTACTTCCTCCGACAGTGCAACGAGTGGCTCAAATTGGGTCTCCAGGGAACTACGGTTCTAGTCTCTTCTGGAGATTACGGCGCTGCCATGCCGCCGCATGAGGATTCGGCAAGTGGTTGCTTGTCTGGATCAGGTCAGAATCAGACCATCTACAACCCTGGAAACCCTGTTTCGTGCCCATACCTCACCGCTGTTGGTGCTACACAGCTTGAGGATGGTACATCTGTCCTTGACGCTGAAGGCGCCATGCAGACCAACCTTGGTCCCGGAGCCGAACTGTTTGCCTCTGGAGGTGGCTTCTCAAATTACTTCCCGGTGCCGGACTATCAGAAGGCAGCAGTCAAAAGTTACTTTGCCAAGCATGATCCAGGCCACCCTTACTACATCGCAAACAGTGATGCAAGCAACATCGGCGAGCATGGAGGAATCTACAACCGTGCTGGTAGAGGTATCCCTGATATCTCAGCCAATGGAGCTCATTTCCGCGCATTCAACAACCAGACCGACGGTCACTGGTTCGGAACGAGTCTGGCAGCACCTCTTTGGGCCTCTGTCATTACTCTTATTAACCAAGAGCGCGCCAAAATCGGCAAAGGCTCTGTTGGATTCATTAATCCGGTTCTCTATGCCAACACCGATGCCCTCACCGACATCAAGCAAGGGTCGAACCCGAATTGCGGAACCAGTGGCTTCACAGCTGTAGAAGGCTGGGATCCAGTTACTGGATTGGGTACTCCCAAGTATCCGAACCTGTTGAAGCTCTGGCTGAAGCTCCCATGAAGGGATAACTCTATCCTTCCGGGCTAGTAATACCAAGCCTTTCATAGCTACCCTTAGAGATAGGAAATGAAGTTTCTTTTCTGATGAATCCGTTTTAGCGTGCCATTTCCTAGTCACCGAGTATCCTGTCAAACTTTACTTGTGTGCCTTTCATGGTTTCCATTTACGCATCTCTAGCTCTCTTTAGAGGTGAGAATGTACTCCTGGTCGTCTCAGTGGTGTCTCGTGACAATTAGTAGTGCATTATAGCACCGTGTTTCTGGAGTGGCAAGTACAGTCTGTGGACAAAAGTCTGCGACCACCTCACAGTGCCCCACCTTAAAGTGCAAAAATATATATATTTCATAATTTAATACTTACTTAGAAAAAAGAGGGAATATTAAAACAAATAAGGATTATATAAAAGAATATATTTAATTTATTATATAAGTATTTTTATTAATTATTTTTAAAATTTGTGGAAGTTATACGTAATTATATATAAAATAAAATAAAAAATTTTTTACACTAAGAAAAACAGTAGTAATACTAATGTATTTCCCACTGTAACCTACTGTAATTAAAAATATTTAAAATTAGTATATTTCTATTGCTTATTATACTATAAAAATAAAAGAAAAATAAAAAGTGAGAAAGAGAATATAAAGTATTAGTATTTATTAGTTATATTTTAAAATAATTTATAATTTTGAGTTGTTATAGCTGTTTTATTGCTGTTTAAAAATATAGTATTTTGTATGTAGCTTATATAGGGTGGTCGCAGACTTTTGTCCTGGTACTGTAATCGGATAATTCGTGTCTACCTATAGTGAACCTCATGAACCGGGTGCGCAAATACCCCACCGCCATACGAATTCTGTAAATCTAGAAAATAAAGACGTATCATGACTATCTTGTCTAGTATCATGCAGTAGATATTCCCAAAGTAGACTCATCCTCTTGGGCCTGTTTCTTCCGCTTCTCTCGGCTGTGTGCATACTTTATCCAGAAAGCCATTATTATCATTCCAACAGCGATTCCAATAGATGTCGGGTATCCTTTTGGATACTCGGGAGCCTCAACTTGCTGCCAGATTAACAGTGGCAGCCATGCCTGAACCACATAAGCCATTTCGTTCATTGTTCCAGTCACCAATGCTCGCTCCTCATTGTCATCTGTGCAGATCTCATGCGCCCAAGCAAAGGTAAGACCGCTAATACCTCCACCAAACCCAGCCAAGAAGAAGCACGCCCACTTCCAGCCAATTGGAATATTCCATACTGTAAGACTAACATTTGTAACGATGTTAATTATGCCCGCAAAGACGATTGGTGGCCAGCGTTCTCCTCGGAATATCGTATCTGAGGTCCACGCGTAGATTAATGTAGTAACCACAGTAATAGCAGTGGTGATCGTCGGGTAGGTGTTGATTTGGGTGACGCTGTAACCTTCCTTCTTGAGCCAAAGCTGAAAGGCAGGCTGAGATGCGGCGCCGTTTCCGTTATTAAAGAAGATGTATAGCAATGTAAGCAAGTATATATGCCAACTAGAAAGTATCTTCTTCACTTTCTGCCTCGTAAATGGAGCTCGGTTTGCTCGACCCTCAAGCTGCATTCTTTTCTGGGCAATTGCGATATCGTCTTTTGTAAAATACCATGCTCGTGTAATTTCAGGAACATCAGGTATCATGAAATATCCAGCCAGAGCAATTGGCAGAGAGATGACGGTGTTGATGATGAATAGCCATTGCCAACCTTTAAATCCATCCTTGCCTCCAAGATGATAGACAGCGGCCATCAGATATCCCGAGAACATGGTACCAATAGCGCTGCTCGTGTGAAAGATGCAAGACCTTTTGGCTAGCTCATCCTTGCGATACCAAGATCCAATAATGTATTGCATCCCGGGATAAAACGTACTTTCAGCAAGTCCGATGAAGAATCGCAAAACGTAAATTTGTTGTGCATTGTTACACTTGACCATGAGAATTGTCAAAACGGCCCAGGTGACTTCGCAGGACGGGATCCAAATGGACGGTCTGATGGGNNNAGAGGATGTTACTATAATAAAATGAAACATTAGCTTCGTTGGGCTAATGAAGATGAGATTCTTTAGCCCACACCTTGGAATTTGGCCAATGACGTATCCCACAGTCCAGCAAGTTTGCATGTAATTCAGCTGATTTCCGAAAAGATTAAGATCTTCCTTCATGCCAGAAACGAAAGCATTATTGATGTTGACTTGGTCTAGATATTTGATGAAATACCCCAGCGAAGCGAATGAAAGAAGCACTGCGTCGAGCTTGAACAGAAACCGCCTCTCTTCTGGTGACTTGTCCAAAGTATCCCATAAGTATGAGGTCCATCGTCTCTTCGCCTTTGTGTGGACGATTTCAGAAGAAAGCGAGTCTGTTCTATCAACATTGATAGAGCCCAATGATTTGCTATCTGGATTGTGATCGGGAGAGCTCCCTGTCGGTTCAGCCGTAGGCATATTGTACCACTTAGCTTCTGCGAAACAAAACAATGGCTTCAGAAGTGAATACTTTTGTCATTGGGATAGGCCAGACTCTAGTGATAACTACGATTCATTCTCAAACCTATTGTATCCATATATCTGTCATCTCGTGACTTCGTTATCTTGCACATTGCGTGCTAAGAGGGGTATTTGAGCACATATCACAGTCTCCGGTAGTTCAGTGTTTCGATGTTTGGTCCGGACGGCGATAGGAAATATAGTGAGATAAGAGCCGCGGACTTTCACTCTCCAAATCCTATCAATAATGAGATAAATGACATATTGATAACGCAAATGCGAGTTTTCTCATAATTTTTCTTCTGTGTCCATAAGGATTGGGCGGATCGCTGGTGATATTGCAATAGAGTTGCATCAGCACGCCACCACCCCTTAGCACAATCCCTGACAGATGTGGCATCTAGATCGCATAGTGCTTGCATTTGATTCACGGCATTTCCAATTGACATTTTGCCTTTGATCTGCACCTGCACATATGACATTTGTCTGCTCTGCGGGGAAAATGATCAGTCATATTCGTCCAGTTACTGTAATGTCGCAATAGTTGAGATGACTTGGGCAATTCTCCAAATCCTTCTAAATTCCACCTACTGCCCTTGATTGCTCAATCGCTCGTATTAGAAATATTAACAAATTCAGAAAATGGGATGATATCAACCCAGCCCCGCCCATCGTGACGTGCAGCTTCTTCGGAAATAAGCCAGTATTTATAGAGCCTCTTTCTTCACGTTACTGTAATTATTCCAAGTTGACCTCATAATCCAAAGTCACCCATTCAAAGCATACTACCCATCATGGCTCCCGCTCCCATCGATCCCGCCCCCATCGATCCCGCTATCACTGATGTGGTACAACCACAGAAAGATACTCTGCCACTCCCTGGCCCTGCTCGGGAACGGCTGTTGAAAGCAGGCATAGATCTGTCTAATGGCTATCCGTATAGGCCATCTAGGCCTCTGTATCTACAAGATGTTTATAAAATTAGAAGCGCAGACAGGAAATACGTCGATGCTGGAGCCAGGGCAGATAAATCTAAGAAGCATCTATTCGCTGCCGCGACTAAAATCACTGATTTGACAACCAACATTGGCACCGAAATCGAGGGCTTACAGTTGAAAGACCTCACTCCCGAGCAAAGGGACGAGCTTGCTTTGTTAATTGCCGAGCGAAGTGTTGTCTTTTTCCGTAATCAGGACATTTCACCTCAACAGCAGAAAGAACTAGGAGAGTGGTATGGGGAGGTTGAGATTCATGTTTGTTTGACTATCNNNCCTTACGCCATGCTATATGCTAATCTTCCTCCACCTCAAGTGCCACAAGTTCCGGGAGTCGCAGGAGTAACAGTGATCTGGCCTGACCTTCGAGCTACGGAGCAACCCCCAAATTTCCGAAAGCCTGGAGGAGCATCCAGCTGGCACACAGACCTTGTACATGAACATCAACCTGCAGGTATCACTCACCTACACAATGACACGGTGCCACCAATTGGAGGAGATACTTTGTGGGCTAGTGGATACTCGGCATACGAGAAGCTCTCTCCCGATTTCCGCAAGATCATCGACGGAAAATACGCTGTGTACCGGTCTGCGCACCCATACCTTGATCGAGAAAATCCCGAGGCAGGACCCAAATACGTCGAACGCACCCACCCGTTGGTGCGGGTTCATCCAGCGACGGGATGGAAGGCTCTCTGGGTGAACCGATCGATGACTGACCGCATTGTTGGTCTCGATAGAGCAGAAAGCGACGTCATTCTCAACTACTTATACGACGTGTATGAGAAGAACGTTGATATCCAGCTTCGATGGAAGTGGACACCCGGCACTTCAGTGTTGTGGGACAATCGGTCAGTCTGCTTTCAATCACACAGTCCCATAAAGTGGACATTAATGACCNNNAGCNNNTATTCANNNAGAATCACCATTCACAATGCCAGTTGGGACTACGCCGGCAAACACCCTAGACATGGAACGCGTGTGACATCGCTCGCTGAGAAGCCCTACTTCGACCCTAATGCACCAACGAGGAGACAAGCGCTTGGTCTCTTGGACGAAAGCGAAAAGCAAGAGCTGGGTTTGGATTCGGTCTCTGGCAAATTAAATGATTTCTCTTTGTAATCCTACTCACGCCAGATGAAGTGGGTTATATGACGAAAATACTTGTAGATACATGTACTCCGATATGAAGAGCATATCCACTACTTAGATTGCATCTAAATGATGAAAGGTGCATTCGCCTAGTTTCGCATATAAATAGAGTGATGATTGTAGTACAGTCAATTGCTATCTTTTATCTTGCTTAATACATGAGTATGCACCATTGAGAATAGGATCATCAAGCGGCATATAACCTGGTCGGTAGGATACTCGCTAATCCTGTCCTTGGCACTACACGAAGCAGTTAGAATAACATACAGGCTTGAATCAGATCACGAAGTAAGTAAGACGCTGTCATACTGCTAGGTATCTGCAAAAGTGTTCTGTAGTTCGCATCCGCTAATCATGATATCTCTCAACTCAAGCACTGGCGATGGTGCGTCTGCTTGCATTTTACACCTTGAGCTTTCTGTGGCCATCACAAGTAATGTTATATCTTTTAGAGATGCTCCGAGCTTTTTAAATCTCTTGCCGTTTTGTAAGGTGGACGTATATGGGCCCTTTTTCCCATAGCATATAGACTTTGCTCTCCATATCCCACCCAATGCTCTCTTCTGAAAGCTTTATATCAAAATTCCACACCATTCTTGCGAGAATCAATCTCATCTCTGCATATGCGAGACTCCAAAATTGTTAACTCTTTCTTCTATGGGATATTTTGGCACCAATGTCACTTACTTTCGTCCTATGCAATTACGCGGTCCAACAGAGAATGGCATAAATGCTTCTTTTTTATCGTTCTCAAAGCGTGCATCCCCAAGCCATCTTTCGGGTATAAATGATTCGGCTTCGTGGAAATGGGCAGGGTTATGGTGATTTACCCACTGCCATACTCCAACTATAGTCTGTAGATCAATAGGTTACAACCTGGGGACTCAAATAGTGCCATATACCTCTCAGCAATGATACAACTTACACCAGCGGGGACGTATCTGCCGACAATTGTGTCGCCACCGGGCGAAATAATGCGAGGCTGCGTGCCAGGCGCCGAGGGAAACAGTCTCATTGCCTCATTAATCACCGCTTGTAAGTAATTTAGGTGTGGCACGTTAGTAAGCTTTATCTCTTCTTCTGAGCGGAAGGCTGAGCGAACTTCGGCCGCCAGCTTTCGGAAGGTTTCCGGATAGAGTCCAAGATAGTAAGTTGCTGCTGATAGGGCTGTCGCGGTTGTCTCAGAACCAGCAGTGATAAGCAAGCTGGCGTTTGATGCTAATTCGTTGAACGTTAATTCCTACAACGAGCGTTAATAATTTATTCGTATTCCCTTTCGCTCTCTGTGTCGCGGAAGTATACCTCTGCAGATCCTCGTGTCGTTGTCATTGCCGTCATAAAATCCGGTCGACCTGATCCCGAATCGAGTCTCCTGCGCGTTTTCTCGATTGACAATCTACGATGTTCTGTGCCTTTTGCTAGTAAATCTTTTGGCACGAGAAGTAATGCCAGCATCATACCAAGTGCTCCGTGCTTTGAGCACACTGATATAAATGATATGTTTTTGACCCCAGAGAAGATAAGCGCAACCCAAGGATGATAGTCTGATTTCTCGAGACAGTAGAAAGGCTCACCAAAAGCCAAATCTCCAATGATGTCGAATGTTGTGTAGTTGTACCACCTGACAACGTCGACTTTTTCTTGGTTGGCGCATTGTTTTTTGAGCTCTGTTAATAACGTATCGATATACTTATTAATGATCGGCTCTTGATCCAACATGGCTTGATGCGAAAATCCATGAGCCAGGCTTCTTCTGTAGCGAATATGATTCTCCCGGTTTGCGCCTATGACATTACTCTGATTGCCAGAGTGTAGATGGGGATCCTTCAAATGCTCCACTTGATTGCCCTTACGGTGACCACGAATCTCTTTGGAGGCATGTGGATGGCTATAAAATACAGTATTTGGACCAACACGCACAACTGGCCCATATTTGACATGAATCTGAAGCATCTTCTTATGCGCATTGCCGCTTATCGATACCAAGGAATATGGGATATCGGAAACTGCCCAAAGCCATGGTCCGGGGTATTTACGAAGAGGGTGTAGGAATAGGTTATAAAAGACGTTACAAAATGTGTAACCCAAACCCTACAGTACCATGTACTTATCAGTATAACAGTTAGCTGGATCCCAAAGTTGTCTAATACTGACAAGAAAAAGTGCAAGAAGTGGCAATAATGCCAACGACTTCATTATAGAGCCAAAGACACTAAGGGACATGGAAGTTAATGCCATCGTATCTTTACAGACTCTAGACTTTTCTAGACATCAGATACATAACAATGAATTGTTTTTTATGTTTTTTCAAGGTTCATATTTATAATTTGTGCTTCTTTTGCCATCGGGCGGAATTAGCTAAGACGCAACAGAGTTAACACGACAGTTTCGGACCAGTGCATTTCCCATACTGTGTTTGTATTGATGGATAAATTGGAGATACCTGTCCTTCTCTGGCGCTGATACTAGTTATTGAACAAACCAGTGCGTATCGTTCTAAAGAAAGGTTTAATTTACTTTTCTTTTCCTCAGTTTGTTGATAGATGTCCAATTGCTCATTTGTAGCTTATATTGCAAACATTCTTGGAGTTCTGAAAGATGGGTGAAGCCACTTGATCTGACAATGGATACAAGAAGCTGACATCATCAATGTAGAATCTTGTCTTGAGAATGGGTACAGATTGGGTATATCCTTCGTCTAAGATCCCAAATGCTTACACGAGGGGTTCCCAATTGTAAGGTTTTAAATATTACCCCGTCATCGAACTAATTTGTGGAAACTCGCGCTTCCACTGAAGCTCACCAGCAAATGGTCGCATAAGAGTGCATCGAATACTGGGGTTATTCTATGAATCATGGCAGTGTCAATTATCCTAGTTCTTACTGAGTATGTCGAATGACCTGCTGGTCTTCTACATATGGGAACTAAGCCCAATTTTGCGTTTCTCCGTCTCTATGTATACAATATGACTACATGGATACGAGCACGCGTAGCCATAACACTTTGCATTCATGAGTGGGGCGACCTTGGAAATGACAGGCGCCTCTTTGTATCTTATGATGTTACCACAGCTGAGGTACAAAGTCGTAAACTAAAGTTAATGGACTCCAAAAGTCAGGGGAATTTGAACCCAGATAATGGATGTCAATTTGTGTCTTAGCGAGCGTACATATTACTCTCTTCTGTATATGCAGGGTTGTTTACAAAGGGCTTATTTCCATAAAAGGTCAGTATCACAATACTACTCGAGGCGGAGTATGAGTAAGTCGATGTCTCTATCTTCAAACGGCAGCTTGGCCTCTTTGTAGTGACTACTACTACAGATATATCTGCTTGTCATTTTTTAGACCTCCAGAACACCCCTGTAACGCAACTTTCCACTCTCTAGCCTCTCAAATGCATTCGTGATCCCCTCTGATGTCATGGGAAATCGCTCAATGGTAGGCTTGATGTTGTGCTTGACTACAAATTGGAGCATTGTCTTAACCTCCTCTGGAGTGGAAGAGCAACTACCGTGGATTGATAGCTCTTTTCCTATCATTGGCATGTAAGGAAACTCAAGGTTACCTTCTGAAATTGTCAGCGGGTATATGTGTCCAAATGGTGCCATCAGCTCGGTGTACCTAAGCGGCGTGTAAGTTATTAAGACCATTACGAGAGTTGTGTTGGTGAAAACNNNCAGCTTCCAGTCTGGAACAGCACTGGTTGTGACTAGCAGATGATTAATCTTGTTGGGAACATCTGCAGCCTTCAATCCCGAAGTGTTGTAGAATTCAGTAGCGCCAAAGTCGAGGGCCTCTTGCTTTTTGTTGTCAGAACTAGAGAAGACAACAACGGTGCAGCCCCAGGCTGCTGCAAATTGAATGGCCAGATGGCCCAAGCCGCCAATGCCAACAATGCCAATACAATCTGAGGGCTTTATGCCTTGTCGCAAGAATGGGACGAAGACGGTTTGCCCGGCGCACATGAATGGGCCTGCGTTCACGCTGGGGATCTCATCCGGAATTATTGCCAGCCGTGTCTCTGGCCACACGCTATGGGTCGCGAACGATCCTTGATCAAAGTTGGAGAAACCGAATCCGCGGATGCCCTCAACACAGTGCCAGTTGTAGCCTTTCAAGCAGTACTGACATTTTTTGCATCCATCTTTGACGTATCCAAATCCAACTCGGTCGCCACTNGCAACATTAGTGAGATCGTCTATCACAATAACATAACAAGCAGGGAACATAACGTACACTTTCACAAGACTAACTCCGTCGCCCACGGCTTGAACAATTCCAACTCCTTCATGGCCCAACACCATGTCTGCGTGAAGATAGTGCGCATCGGTACCACACACTCCAGAGTGTGTATTTTTAATTAAAACCTGGTCACTGAGCAAGGCCGGGACCGTGGTCTGGCTCTCGGTGATCTTCTTGGAAGGAGACCCTTTGAAGACGGTGAATGTTACAGACATGGCTGATGTGAGTTGCAAGACTGGTTGAAGAAGAAAGATGCGGATTGAGGGCCATGCAAGAGGTTTGCATCTACCACGCTTTTATAGTTCATGGCAGGAGTGGCAGACCCACTGGTCTTTGATGCAGTAACATGTAACTACAAAACGAAAGTCTAAGCAGGCAGCTTTCGTTACGAATGTTCAAAATAATCTTCTCAATACTCCTGCGAAGTTGTGAAAGAATTGGCGTTGAGATGACAAACATATGATGCTCTAGCGATGCAAAGGCCGATGCAACTCTTAACGCCTAACAATGTAGCCAGATCGAGACATTGGTGGAGAAAAGTTAAGCGCAGCGTACTCCACCACTTCCCTTTATTCTTCGCCAGTTGAAGAGGAATCTCTAATTGGAATAGAACAGAGCTAAAGTCTCTATGATAGCTTACCAATTTACTTATAAGAATGTTGGAACCATTTGCTTCTGCATGGCCTGCCAGCCGGGAACGCCCCACCAGCTTCTGAAAGAAGCTAGGTTTCGATATAAAGGTGGAGGAGAGACCAGCCTGCCTGGGAGTATAGCCAATAAACTTGTATTGAAGGAGTTGTTGAGGGCACTGGAAATGAGAAATGATTGCCCGACAAGTATGAGAGCTACAGTCATTAAAATAGATCAGATATATAAGTATTCAGCCCCTCAAATGACCCTAATGCTAAAACCTTCCATTTTTAAACTCATAGTCTCAATCTCAACACAAGATTGCAGAGTTGATGCAGGGCAGATGCAATGGTATCTCTTCAATCATCCAATAGAATGGCTGCGGCGATACGTTGTTGGGAGCATCAATTGTCACCTGAACCTTTTCCCAAGAAAGCTTGCTATCACTTCCACAGGCCTTTTCTAGGCACAGCCTGAACCACGTTCCTTGGATGTTCTCTCTCCCTGAAGCAACCACCCCGACTAAAAGTACCCAAACCAACGCAATTGGGTGGCTGGCAAAAATGTCGCCTTTTGAAACAAATGCTGAAACAATCAGCTGTTTTAGTTGGTCAATCGAGGTACTTATGATACGAGAAGATCGACTTGCGCCTCTCAATACCGTATGAGAGTAGAGCAACGCGGCTCTAGCTACTAGGGCCAGAACACTACAGTCGTTAACACCATGGACATGCTTCAAAATCGATCTATCCGATGCCAAAAGACGAAACCCAAGTGCGACTCGGCTATCCGGTGCCATGTTGTCTTTCGGGTTGGTAATTAACTCTCTCGCGATCAAGCGCAGCTCATGGGTAATTGCGAGCTTGTGAGGTTGGATGTGAAACCTTTGTGCATCTGGCAAAGGGATTTGCGGATGAACGAATTCTGAAAAGGGACTTGTTTCATCAAACGACAACTCCTGGTTCGACAGCTGTGAGTGGCAACTGTCCGTCCTACCTCGAGTTAGATACGTTTTACAGTTCAGGGAGCGGGAAAACTACCATCTAACAATTCGAGCGACAAGCCCTTCAAATCCCAGATGAAGTACACCATTACAACCTCTAATGAGAGCTTTCAGCCCCTGAAAGTGTATCTCGGCTTCATCCAAATCGCCATACATGAGCTGGATACTTAGTCAGTCCTATGATCTCGTGCAGCAGAAGGGGCAGCGAACATTTATATTTGCCAAGCATGCCACAGTGGCTATCACTGCGTCACTGACCATCCCAGTGTTGCCATTGTCACCGCCAGTAGGCGGCTGCAAGCGCGAGGCGAGCGTTTGTATGGCAGCCGCTTTCAGTCTTAGCAGATGCTGTGCAGACTGATATTTTGGAGGGAGAGCACTGTAGTTTATGGATGCCCAGTGATACAGAGTAGTACTAAATAGAGCATTGTCATTAATAGCATACTTGAGCCATCCAGTTTCGGCCGTAACAGTACACAAGGTTTTCGACCTATAATTCAGGACTAGAGCGGCTTAGTTACATTGCATACTGGGCAATATCGGGCACGTGCTTGACTTACAATGGTGTAAGAGGAATCGTGTTTGGGTATTGACTTCTACAGAGAGACCTGATAGTCGAAGCATATTGTCTATCCCAGCAAGAGATCGAAGGTCATTCTGACTAATGTTATGCTCTAATGATGGAGCTTGATCACTATGAGGTTCGTTAACTACCAAAATCCTATCATGCCGCTGGGATGGATAGAGAAAATGGACTTGCCCTTCCGTTGCATCTGCATCGTCATCACCATGATCCTGCTTGAGGGCCCGCCTCTGCATCACCACTCTGTCCATAACATGCATTTTGATAAGAGATTTGGTCACTGGTTTATGTGAACCAGTTCCCTCCTCTTGGATGAATACAAAGCCGCCGTTACTCATATTTCGAAACACTTTTTTCTTTTTTCTTTTCTGGGGTGGGATCCGGATATGTTGTCATAGACTGTGGTACGGGTTTGGCGTATATCGTGGAAAGCATAGCAGAATGGATTATATCTCGATTTTAGAATCGAAAGTGTAAGAGAGACATTCGAAAGCCTCAAACTTAGTAATCGGATGTATACACCGCGTGTGAAGGTCAGGCTGAAATATATTATACAGCATGCAAGTCTCTAAATGTTTCCGAGCTCGTAAGGCTGTATGGGGCACTTTGGAGAAGAGTTGATAATCCAAGCACGTGGTATCCATGGGAGCGGACTCTTCGGCGGTTTGAAGGCTCCATTGATCATACTAGAACTGAGTAATCGAGCGACAGTCTAACGCGATGAAGATAATGGTGGGGTAGCAAGGTGGACTCGTTTCTTAGTAATAAAAAACTTAATTCATAATCTAGGCTAGATTGGTAGAAACCAAGTAGCTGAAAGTCTGGCGTATCACTCATATCCAATCTCCTACTATATAAGGTAGTATCGAGTATATCATATTGGTTCAAGTTCTAAAGGAATAGTTATTGTATAATGCCACAGTAATGCCACAGTAATAGATGATACCCATATCAGATGCTCGGGCTACCCACGCAGATAAAGATGTTGGCAATGGAAGTCGTAGCGTGTTTGCTATTTTGTGCAAGTAGAGCCAGGATTATTAACATAGAGTCCCGGTGGCAATGCTCAAAGTTGATAATGGCAGGAAATGCGCAGTATGAAGGGCTACTCGCCTCAGTATAACACGAGAAAAGAGGCTTTTAACAGTTCCGTGTTAATTCTAGCCACTACAACTCGCGCTACCCTATAATTTCAATCTTTTTCCATGGCTACCTTTAGATTGAACTGGGGGAGGTGATATTCTCTCTGTCCCAATAAATTACTTTGCATACGATTTTTGAGAACTGAAAACATCACGTTTCAACTGTTGTTGCGGCGACATTGTCGTTTACATCGATATCAACTGTCTTTCTCATTGCCGTAGTGTAGTCATGATTCATGTATTAGCAGATTAGGTAACAGGGTGAAAAAAGGGTCATTCACGGCAGCTATATTCTCAGTCATGTAATTGAAGGAGTCACATCTCCAATCTCTATTATATGTACGGAGCGTATCAATAATACCTACACAAGTTAATGCTCGGAATGGTCACATATGGGACGTTTCAATAGTATAGAGGCATATCGCCAGGGAGTGTAAATACCTGCTACTTTACAAACCCGAGCAGCAGTGTTAGCTGTTCGCTTAGTCATCATGGTTAAGTATGAATGCGGTAATAAGATGAGGAAACAACTTGCACTGTTCGCGTCTTGAGCGTGAATTTGGCATGCTAATCAGGGAGGCGACAATCACTTGGGGCAAATTCTGGTGACACATCGTAGCGCGAGCCCCTGGCCAAAGGAAATTATTAATGTTCAGAACGTATTTATAGCGGCTTTATGTACGGCTGGGAGTTAGGGAAGACGTGCATTGATAATTTGATACGCATCAAGAGAAGGACACAATGGCGAGGAATGCACTCAGTGTCTCGACTACAAAGACTCAGTCAGTCACTCAATTCCAAGAAAAAGTCTACGCTCTATTACTTCAAATCCCCAAAGGTCGTGTGACCACTTACGGTGCTATCGCGCGCGCGCTCGATACTTCTCCCCGAGCAGTTGGCAATGCTCTACGCAACAACCCGTTTGCGCCGGAAGTCCCTTGCCATAGGTGTGTGGGCAGCAGCGGTTTCATAACAGGATTTGATGGTGAGAGCATCGATAAAAAGAACTTCAAAAGATCAAAAGATGGACTTGTTCAGGGAGCTGCACACCAGAGCAAGCCTCGCGGGCCAAAGATATCGCCAGCGCAACCTGCTGGTACTAAGCTCAGTCTAAAGATACAAATTCTACACGACGAGGGAGTACAAATCGATGGCAAGGGCATGGTTGTGAATAGAAAGAAGGTACTTTGGGACGGGCCGTGGAACATAGATACCATTCGCGATGGCATCAAATCGACGAGTTAAAACGAAGCGGGCTATGCAGAGCATTCAATGAACCAAGGGTATATAATTGGCCGTCTATGCGGTCGTGGGTATCGCCTTCGCCCACTAGCGTGATGCTGAACGCGTCTGCGTCGCGAGGCTCGGTTCCAGATATTCCGGATGTTTTTGAGATATTGTATCACATGAGCTATCAACAAGCTAGCTAGAGCAACTTCTCCGGACCTTTTCCTTACTTCCCTCTCGGCTCTAGGAATCATATTCTCAACTGTAGCCACCGCGGATATGAGATGTTTGCGACTCTTGGATTGATCGGAGAGAATGACGATGGTCCGTTGGCTTCGTAGCGGAGACTAAGCCTGTTAGGGGAAAGCAAGGTTTCCTCTAGACAGTGGAAGGCAATCAATGTATCACTCCAAGCTCAAGACTTTGTAAACAAAAGAGAAAAAACTATTAACTCAAGCAATTAACTCGGTCTCCCACATGAGTCATCATGGTTTAAAGAAGGTATGGGCTGGATGATGGCGAGTTCTCTCGGACATTTTAACTCATCGTTATACCGCCCCTGGTATATAAGAACAAGATAATGCCCTCTGAAATGCAAAAGCATTCTCTGATCATCAGGATTGAGATCAACTTCTGATCATATGCCACTTTGCATTTATAGACGTTTCAACATACCCCGCACAATTTCTCTTCTTCATCTTTTGACATGGCATCAACTACTTCTTCTAAGTTTATTAGGGTCAGCAGCGATGTTGAGATCGAGCTCTCGCTAACCGTGCCGACTGGCGGCATTGATGAGAACACCCCATCTCTGATCTTCCTCCATATTTGGGGAGGTTCTTCAAAGAGTTTTCAATCGGTCATTGAGACCTTGTCACCATCTTATCCAACCATTGGTGTCAGCCTTCGCGGTTGGGGTGCATCTACGGGACCTGATGAGCCTACGGCTTACAAGGTTACTGACTTCGCGTCCGACGTTGAGTTTATCGTCAGGGAATTGAATCTGAAATCCGTCGTGCTTGTTGGGCACTCAATGGGAGGCAAGGTATCAATGGCAATTGCTGGAAGGCATCTTCTGCCTGCGGGTGTATTAAAAGGCTTGGCTCTTGTCGGGCCTGCACCNCCCGGCCCGGTTCATTTGCCAGATCCAAACATGAAAGACGACCAAATACATGCATTTGATAACATGGAAAATGCAGAGGGTGTTATTCGCACCGTTCTTTCGGCACCAGGGAACTTGACGGACGAGGTTATCAAGGCGGTAGCCGAAGACATGGTCCGTGGGAACAAGTGGGCGAAATATGCGTGGCCGGCCTATGGTATGGAAGACGACATCACTAATCTCTTCGAACATGTTGATGTCCCGGTTCTGGTTCTTGCGGGAGATAAAGATATACTTGAACCTGTCGAGAGAATGAAGACTGATATCAGGGACAAGATCAATGATATGCCAGGTGGCAGGGCGAGTCTGGTTATAGTAGAGGGCTCAGGCCATTTGATCCCGGTTGAGAAGCCCAGGGAGGTAGCTGATGCCATCAAACAGTTCCTCCAAATGCCCTTAAAATAATCTTTGGATATCGCTATATACTTATCACGACGGTTCATAGCTTAATCTGAACAATGCAACAATGACGCTTCTGTTTTAGTTTAAGTGCAATGGCGTAGGAGGATAGCGCCTTGAACTTCTTATTTTATGATGTCAGCTATGAATACAAGACTGGGTATTATGTACGGCCTATTCAAGTGTTTGGTTCGATGTCGCCTAAATGTCGTGGTTTAATCTCCTCACCTTTCTCTATTACCCAAGCTTCGAACCATTTACTCCCTAAATATTAATATGTAAATCTTCTCACTCATATCGTGTAAATATAAAATGATGCTCGAGAGGCAATAGACCCTAATCCATTACAACAATCGTATTGGGGACGTTGGCAGAGCTACTAGACGCACTCCGGCTATAGGGAAATGGATGAGAATCGCTCTCTATAACCACTGGGATATAGCATTTACCGTTGGATCTCGTATCACAGACATCGCGAAGTGCCTCAATCGTGCAGCCTATGTTCCCCAGCTGCGATTTCCCTTAGACATCCCCAGCCAGCTTTTTTAATTCATTATTTCGGCTTTACTGTGCACTCTAGGTTCGATCATCGGTACATGTGATGCAGGCTGTGCTCATGGTGAAGTTGTCGGCTGCTGAAGATCTCGTAGACATTAATAGCGGCATGAGCCGCCGGCGAAATTAGTATATCACAGCCGATCGCATATTCAGCACTAAAATTCTCCTTTACTGCGATCTATAGCTGCTTTCAAAGTATAACAGTTAATCTTCTGGTAAATATGGCTTTACAAGCCGCTGTCAGACGTCACAATGATGATAAAACCCTATTTGCAAGCACAAGACTAACGAGGTCATATAATTTAGCAAACTACTTCTAATCTTCAGGTAGCTCGCTACTCTCACTTCTGCTGTGGTAGCCACTGCGCAATTTCACGACCAATGGTATGCGGATAATCCTCCTGGAAATAATGGAGACCAGGTCCAAGATGCACAATTTTTGTGTTGTGTAGCTTTTTGACAAAATTTTCCACCGTATCCTTTGTAATAACAACAGCTGGCTCGGCCCAAAAGAAGAGCTTCGGAATGTCAGTATGGGATAGCCAATCTATATACTTAGTGACCTTCTCCCACACATCAGCAGGGTGTCCCTCGATCGGAATCTCGTTAGGGAACCGCCAGAGTGGCTCGCGTGACTCCAATTGAAGGAACGGGCGACGATACTGCTTCATCTCTTCCTCGGATAGCTTGCGCAAAACATTGAGAGGCAAAACCTTCTCAATGAAAACGTTTTGGTTGATAAGCAACTCCCGCCCGAGTTTAGGATCACGAAATGGTACGAAGTTTTCTGCGACAGCTGGCGGAAACACATCCCAGCTCGGTGCAGGAAGAACGAACTCAAAGAAAGAGAGCCCGGTAACTCGATCTTGATGGCGGCGTGCCCAGTCGAAGCCGAGTGCTGAACCCCAGTCGTGGAGAACAAGAGTGACTTTTTCGGTAGGTAAAACAGCATCTAGAAAGGCATCCAAGTACCGCTGGTGGTCTGCAATCTTATATTCAAGCCCAGCGACCTTATCTGAGTCGCCAAATCCTATCAAGTCCGGTGCAATGCAGCGACTCTTGTCACAGACATGGGGAATGATGTTGCGCCACACATAGGACGATGTTGGATTGCCATGCAAAAAGATAGTGGCAGATCCCTCAGAAGCGCCGACGTCAACATATGCAATATGGCTGCCTAGGATCTCTTTTTTCTGTTTCTCAAAAGGAAACTCGGCAGAAATAAGCTGCGAAGAGTCATACGCCATTGTCAAGAATGTGAACTTGTGTAATGGATATTGGAGGCAGACGGTAATGAGAATAGAGATAAAGTTGAAAGAGCTGGCAGGAGCAGTGAATACGCCTTAACTCAGAATGAGATTATCCGAAAACTGATATCGATACAAGTGAGCGGGTAATGTCAACTATATAAATATATCACACAAGAAGATACTGCCCGAGTAAAAGTCACTTGCCCACTCCCACTTCATTCCGAGTGGGAGACCAAGCCCGACCCGCAAGGCAGAGATTGAATAGACAGAGACAGGACTGCACATAGTTCTTTTTAAGATGAAATGACGTAAGTACTTGCTCTGAGGGTTATCAGGTGCTGGCCGTTTGGGGAAATAGATGAGGCGACAACCACATAATGTCAAACAATGACTTAATATATCCGAACCGGGAACATCCACCACAGTTTGTCAGGCGGAGACTAAACTATTTGCAGGAAAGCTCCCGCAAAGTGGGATGAAGTCTGCTTTAATAATCCTTGCGCAAACACATTTCCAACCCATGTGTATGCTACCTGCGACCTTGCGACAGCGAAGAATAGCACGAAGGGGGCTACTGAGTACAGCGCAGCCAGTTGACTGACAAACACCATTCCTATGCCGAAAGCACAGAGTATCTCTCTTTCCAGATCCTGTCATGCCTGCGCCAAGGCTAAGCGGCGCTGCAAAGCCGGATTACCAAAATGTGAACGATGTCTTGACAAAGGCCTGGAGTGCTCATATGCGAACCAACCACTGGTCTCGCTCGTCGGGCATCAGCCGCAATTCTTACGCGGCAAGTCTAAGATTCGTCAAGGAGCCAAAGACCGCCTACAAATCGGAACTCGTAGAAGATTATCGTTACGCGATATGGAATTCTTCTACTTCTCCCAAATGAGGGCACCTTCGTACCTTGTTCAGCAGTGGTGCTATTCGGGACTCACGGGCGCCAACCTGGCCATCTATGAACCTCCGTTGCCTGTTATAGAGTGGAGGAAAGACCTCGCGACCGTTTATTATTTAGCGACTCATCTGAAGGCTTTCCCACTGACATTCTCCCGCGAAGCAAAAACTCCCTTCATTCACTCGTCGTTATACAGCCAGAGTCTACCAAAGCAGATCAAAGACACGTATGTATCTGTCGATTGTATTCACTCTCAANNNAAAACAATGGACTATTTTGTTTCCAAAGTNCTGCACAAAAAAGTTGATGAAATCATCAAGGAATACCCAACGCTATGCTCATTTAGCGATCTTTTAGCTTCGCTTCAGGCTTTAATCCTGTATCTGCTTATCTGCCTTTTCGATAAAGACCCGCAACAGAGAAGCTTTGCAGAAGCGCATATGAACACTCTCAACCAGTGGACGCGCCATGTATGGGAACAAGCCCCAAGCGAGATTTCAGGGAAGCTGAGCCCTTGGCAAGCGTGGGCATTTGCCGAGAGTGTTCGTCGAACCATCATAATCTCCTATCTGATTCGAGGCGTCTACCATCTTACCAGATTTGGCTACCACCCTCATTCTATGTTCGTTGAGACGCTGCCGTTTAGCCGTCATACCTGGTTATGGGACATTCCATCCAGAACAGAATGGACATCACTGCCGCCAAATCTTTCGAAGTCAATCGTTTCCTACCACGAATACACAAATGAGTTTGCCAATCACTTGATTCGCCCGTATCATCTATTTGAGACGCTCCTCTTGATTATTCGGTTTGGAAAGGATTCCTTCGATCAACACGTTGATCTTGCATAACATGAAGAAGGATAACGACGTTACAATTGGAAGTTAAGGGTCAGTCATTCCAGCCGATTTCTAGCGCCCAATAATGGGCCATGATAATACGAGTCTAACCGGGATAGATCCCTGGTTAACTTTGACGCCTGGTGGATGATAGTTTTATTGTTTGCCATTATTTAGTTGTATATGCCAAAAGCTATGGTTCTATGACGCCTCAACCTTTGGCTCTTATAGAGCATCTTGTGGTGCTCTCAGATGTGGGCTATATTGTATTAGCTCTTCAACTATTAGCACATATTATAATATCCAAGCCGCAGGCTTATCTTCGGGGACTGGATAAGATCTTAAAGGAAGATGATGTTGATGTAGTCTTGACCTTTCTAATCGTAAAGAATTTGTGACAACATGAGCCAAAGTTAGGCATTTACTTTTGTCTATGGTGTGATTCCCGAGGAAAAATAATGATGCATTGCACCGTTATGCGTCATTGTAATTGTTCCGTTTTGTGGAGGGGGTTCAAACTCTGACATGAAGCTTTATTATGTAAAAATTCCGAATCAATGACGAAATTCTAGAGCTTAATAATGATATGATTCATCAGCGACACTGAATAGGCGCACTGATTATGAAGATTGGGTTGTTCTTTCGGTGGTGGTAATGTGAGACTACGTGGTTACGTTGATGAAGTTGGGCAGACATAGATGGCTGTAGATATATGATGACAGTAAAAAACCACTTTTGGGATTATATATATAGTCTTGAGCTCAAATGAAAGAAGGCATCTTATGGAAAGTCATAATAAGTAATAGTACAATCGCTTAACCATTGGTGAATAGAAAGGTTGTTAAATCAACGATACGCCTATAGTCGCCATTATATGATGCGATCCACAGAATATTTGAATTGAATGCGAAAAATCCCAATATCAGCATGTTTTTCAACATCCCACACTTGACATCGCTCGATGTGCATTTTAGGCACGGTGATATGTTGCAGTAATTTTTCTTGAATGTGTCATTGCAATGAAGCTGATCAGTTTCTATAATACCATAGTGTTATTCCTCTTGGCTAATGCGATCTATGTTTTCGTCATCTGAACCCTTGCCTCTGTGAGTGTGGCTCCAATATGTTATGGATATGCTGCCTTTTACGCCAACACCCAACGTCTCTTTACAACTGCTCTCATTAAAGGAGTCTTTCTCGGCTGAGCAAATTGACCGTATCTCCTGGCCTTCATTCCAATTGAAGGGATATATCAGACCATCAGGTAATAAGATTATGCTATCCAGCGTATCGCCACAGACTTGATATCGCCGAATATTTTTTGCCAGTGCAATAGGCCCGGTCAGCTGCTCTGCTGATGGATAATCGTACCACAATTGGTGCAAAATACGTTTACTCTTTTGTATCTCGGCCTTTGCAAATTCCAACGGCAAAAGAAAGAAGGGATGTCGAACCGAAGCTGCCATCCACGCGTTTGGCAGATGGTGATCAAAAGTTTGATCAGAGCCCATGCGACCGAACATGGCGACGTGGCTCATGGAGCTTCCATCCGTAAATTCAGTCTCCGATTTGCCAGGCAGCGAAATATTGTTTGATCTGAGTGCATCAAATGTAGGACGCAGACACTCGGTGTCTAAATCAGCATATATCCTATTCCTTAGGTTAAAACTCATCAACAGTTAAATGTGGGCGCTTAAAGTGTAGTTTCAACTCACCCGCCAAACATGTACATGTAGAGATTCCGTGCCAAATCTGCCCGATAAATATTACCAGGTAGGCTTAAAAAGGTTTCCTCAAGCCATGGGAAGTAGTCCTTCACAAGCTGGAGATTATCTTCATCGGTCCACAAAACCCATTCCCAATCTGGATGTTGTCTGCGGCATGTATCGCTCCATCTTTTAAATTTAGCAGGTAAGTTATTGGACTTCCAACTTTGATGAAGTAGTTTTGGAATGCCCGCTGCTTGGGGTTCTGTCGATCGACAGAGAAGCTCTGTGGGAGATACAGCTGGCGCTAACCCCGTGTAGGAGGAGTCTGTCTGCTTATGTGATTCCAATGAAACTGGGCATTTTGTCAATGGACGGGAGGGTATCTGATGCTTTCCAGCAGTGTTGCGACAAGTGGCTATATTATAGAGGCTAGAGCCGTAGCTAAGGTATGAATTGAGTTGCCAAATAGCAATACAAAACAATAGCGCAAGTGTCAGCCTGCGATGGCGGGGGATGCTGGAAAACATGGCATCTTTACTCTCAATCATGCGCGCATCGAGATTCTCAATATTGAAAGGAAAGCAACAAACCATCTTGCTTACTTTGGCCTGATGCTGTGTCTTTATAACTTGAGTCATTATGCAGCGACAGGGGGGTTCGTTGGTTGCTGCCCTCCTACTCTAACTAAATCTGAGCCGTTAACAAATTTGACAAAGGATCACATCATCAGTGCTGTTTTGGGGTAAGCTCTGAAATTTGTTTATTTGAGCCATGCAACTTTTCTCTCTCTCAGTTGTAGCTCTTTGCAGGTTGAGTAGTTACAGATAACATCACCAAGGCTACAAACGCTGGATGCAATATCTGATAGCTTTTTCTTTCCCTCTTTTCCCCCCTTTCCTCAAAGGGATTATTTTAGGTCAAAGATGCTATCCAAGTTGTAGTGGCGAATATGTAGTGATGGATAGAAGTGACATTTCTTTTATCTCAGTGTTACCAATATTGTGAAGCCCGCTTGTTAGAGCCTCAAGTTGGCCCTTATAACCCCAAGGCCAGTAGAACCCGATCTTATCATTGTTAGAATAATCTTGAGTTGTCTCAGTCCCAGTATTTCATGTACTCGTACGCGTACGGGCATGACAGGAAAGAACAAACACATCTGAGAACAGGGTTAAAGATAAAAATAGAACCTCGTATTATTTTTAAGTTGGTGGTATGGTTAAAAACTGCCTTGGATCCACTTTCTTGTCCCATCACCCATAATGGCAGTGGCTGTGGGCGGCACGCAAAATCTCTCATCTGGGTAACAGCAGCTTGCTCTTCGAGTTGATTGCACAATAACATTAGTCCCGATAACAGATGCTTCAATGTCCGGGAATATTCAGGCGCATTCAATTTACATTTTCACAAAAAAAAACAACTCGAAGTTCCGACTCTAGTGAATAAAGTGTCAAAACTCCATCTATCTTAATGCTCATATTTTGTTCGTCTTTGTCTTAACCGTTTACTGTTGCTCGTATATCAGTCTCTCGGAACGCATGTGTCATGATTCATCCCACGTATCTTCCGCTGTTTGACGCGTCATACGCGTCATCGGAAACTAGACTAAGAGGCTTAGCAACTTCCTTTCGTTAATGAAAATAAACTAGCCCAAGTGCTCTCAGCCTTTTGCTTCTCAATGAACCCCAGGTATAATACCTACCGCTAGCAAATAAATATCCCATATAACAAGGTAATACGATAGCAGCGAAATACTACTAACATTGAAGCAAATATGTAATTCCTCTTGAGAAAATGATCGTTGTAAAGACAACTAGGGGATGTCAGCATTAGATAAACCAGTTGATAAGAGAGGTGACTGGAGGATTGGAGGGGCTTAGCAATCAATGTACTCGTACTCCGTACTGGGAAATTGCAAACCCCCACACCCCAAAAACAGAAGTTCAGACAGTTGAAGCAGCTCAGAATAGGAAATCACGGTTCAGAATGTGGTAAGTAATCATGAATCTGGATAATTTGCATTTAGAATGTGGAATATGTGGTAGAATGGTCCAAGTAGCGATTAGGTATAAGTTGACCATGAAGCAGCAGTTGCAAGCAAAATGAACCCTTGAAAGCAAGTGGCCATGCTGGACGCCTGGATCAAGCCGCCTTTCGGGCGAGTAAACTAACTTGTGTTGGGTAAATCGCCGCTCCCTTCTTAACTGCCCCAATTAGCGCCGCCAATAAAGCATCAGCTTCGTGCCGAGGTGGCAGAGACTCATGGCCATTCTTATAAAAAGCATCTATGCCTGCAATGTGAGTCAAAACAAATGTTCTGGTCACTAATGGAGCCATAGCCTGCGGCAATTGATCATTTCTAAACTTCAGCACTTCGAAACCGGCCTGATTCAAGCGGATAGGAAGATCCTCTACCCANNNCATAGTGGGNNNGCAGATGTANNNAATCAATAAATGGTTACCTGTGTTCAAGACNNNCGAGAAAGTAAAGTCCAAAGTATCATATCCAAGACTAGCGAAAGCATAAAAGGCCTCTGCTTCGGGCCCTTTGATGCACAGCTTGTTGCGAGTAAGGTCAGCTTCCTCCCATTGTAGATACCCGCCGACTTCNTATCGATTTAACAGATTAGAAGTTATTATACTATATGAGGGTACNNNAATATGAGTCTCATAGCTTGGCAACTTACTCAACAATTGCATTGCGTGTTGAATTATTGGCTCCACATTGCCTCTTTTCACTATAGGTCCGAGATATCGAATATGAACGACGTCATATTTTTCAACAAGATCGTCTGGAACTTCAGATAAAGCGTCCATTATTCGAAAATCCACGTTATCGGGTATGTTCGACTTGTGCGGAAATTGTCCGTCCGAAATATCGAAACCATCAAGCTGCACGGTTGGGGGAACCTGAGTAGCCACATCCAGAAGCCACACACTATCGTTATGATAAGCATAGAGATTTCCAACACAGCTCAANNNAGAAGGTTTACCCTTTCCTGTCCCCACATCTGCAATCTTTGTTTGAGGAGTAATTGGAATTTTGGGATTAATTGTGTAGCCATTGTGAATGTTCCATAAGAGATGTTGAGTTTCCAGTCTGATAAGGTCAGGCATATAATGATCAGCACTAGACTTACAAGTNNNAAAGTTCTTGCATTTCTGCTCAAACCCAGGCGAAGANNNTTTAACNNNCCTCAATCCCTCTGCATAGTCTCTCGCAAACACGTAATCGTCGGTTGCAGCCATTTTATTCACGCCAGTTTGCGATTATTAAGATGTTATAAGCAATTAGCAAGATAAGTCTTTATCATTAACTCTTTGTTGGAATAGACAGCAGGAGCTCAATTTATAGACTTCATATCCGGTTCGCAGGTAGCTTCATTCGCAACCTCGGAAGGCTGACGGTTAGCCACACAAAGCCGCGCCATGTCTATTTATCTCTTGCAGTACAATCGTTCGATAGGAGAATTCTGGCTGTTGAAATGATAAAGGTCAAGAGAGTTGCGGGCGGATGCTGCCTAAAGCCAAAACTCTATAATACGCAGTAGGTGATACAGCACCATGTATAATTTTCCTCATGTAGGTATTAAGAGAAACCGGCTGTTAGACTGCAATCAGAACCTTACTAAGTCAAAGTAAGACTGCTTAGTGCTGAACCTCGGTTTTTGGGAAGAGGGTAGAGTACTATACATTCACAAGGCCGCGTATTTGTCCTGCATTTATTGTGGCCGTTTTTGTACCCATAGTATTTTGCTGCCACCTCGGTTGCGTAATGCATTTAAACACATGTAAGATTAAATTTCGGGTACAATTTTAGTTTATGGTTATTTTATGGAGGTTTTAGGAAAGGTTAAGGAAACAATTCGGCCGTTGCGGAAGAGCGAAGCGTATGTGATGTCTTACACGTAAGCAGCCGCTTATATCAACAATAAATTAAGCCTGTTCAAACTCATTACCATGCTAAAATGAAGGACTCGTATCCCGAAATGAATGTCCGACTTTCATGTGGCGTTATATTCTAGCTCAAAGGAGTGCTTCGACCTCGGGTGGCTGATCAATAGTTACATTACTTTTGCCCATCAATATTATCTATGCAACTGTACTCTCAACACCATGGTTTCGTTGATCGTAACCGGAGTAATGTGAGACCTCGGGAACAATGTTCGGGATGTTGGGAGAATGGATGTGGGTCATTTTGATGGTTATGCTAAGAGACATATATCCCAGCTACGATGGGGCTTTTGTATATGGAAGGATTTATTTGTCTATCTACAATTCTTGACTAGTATGTAGTAAACAACAAATCTTTTTTTAACTTTTGTTGTGGAGACATCATAGAACAGAGCAGCTGATCAAGAAACATCTCAGCTAGACCCATCCCAATTTCTCCGTTCTGCTCGTAGTTATCCCTTAGACGTAGGAGCAAGAGAGAGTGCTGCCAGAGACAGAGCACCTGGTCAAATCCTTGTTGTTAACAATGACCTCGCTGAGTTCAGCACCGCTGAGAGTGACCTTCTGTCCATTCTTTGTAGCGGAAGCAGAGGTGAACTGAATAGCAGGGCTGAAAGAGGCAAATGGAACTGGCTGGCAGTTGCTACCATTCGAGTTGCATTCCTCAAAGTCCTCAATGATGAACTCGGCACTGGTTTCGCAAAGAGAGCCTGCAGTGACGCGGCTGAAGGTTTGAGTGACCTTTTGACCCGTGGACAGGTTCTGAAGAGTGGCAGAGCCGCCGGTCAGGGATGTAGCCACGACGGACATGGCAATCTGGTCGCCCTCGCTGATATCAATGCCGGAGAAATCGGCTGTTGCAAGTTAAACCGCCATCCTTTTTCGGAAGTCATGATAAGAACACTTACCAGCAAATTCAGGGTACCACTCATACCAAGCGTCATATGTGCCGTCACCATAGAAATCGAAACCAGTCTGCAAGATGGCGGTGTCACAGGTGGCACCGTCGATGCCGACCCAAGCAGAACCTGCAGCACTTGAACCACCGCCGCCTCGGGGCACAGTGACAGTTGCTGAAGCTGCGGTAAAGCCCGAGCCACCAAGAATGGCACCACCCCAGTTAGACTGGACAGTAGCATGGCTGGTGTTGTTCCTCATGGGAGCTGAGCGGCGACCAGCACGGCGAGCAAGACGAGCAGCCAGGCCTCGGTTTTGAGCAACACCGGCCAGTGCGGCATCGGCGCAAAGAAGCACCGAGAGGGCAATGCTAGCGATGAACATCATGTTGGGCGAAGAAGATCAAGGATTTTCTCGAAGAGGGTTGGCAGATCAAGTGTGCTGTGTGAAGGTTCTGTGATGAGGTTGGAAGATATATCAACGAAGGAGACAGTGCTGTATTTATATTTGCGTCGACCCAGGTAAATAAGAGATATCTCTTCCTAATCTCCAGGCCACTGCAAGGCTGGGAGGCTCCAATTCGAGATGCATTGGTATCGTGCAACAAATTGCGGTACACCTTCCCTCTTGAAAAACATCTCCGAGCTATCATTGGAAACGAGATTCCGTATTAAGACCAGTACGAGGCCCATACGCGATAATAACATTGCATTTACGCCACCATGAGGTTGAAGTGCCCAACGCGAAGCTTGCTGCTACATAAGTTCTTTACGCAGAAAACAATCCAAATGCAGTATACATGCTACCACACCCTACAGAGGAAATGGTGGTGGGGAGCGGCGCCGGGACAAGTGGAAGACCATGTAGACGTGCCGAGAAGCCGTACATCCTCGCTACGTATGTTTGCTTGGCTTGGCATTTGACGGCATAGTTTTTATGGGGAGACAATACAGAGAAAGATGAAACTGTGAAAGAAAACATTTCACAAGCTGTTTTCGGTCTCTACTCGGAATATAAAACGCTCATCTTGAACATCACGATTATGGTTATTACGCGACTGGGGGCGATAACTCAATGTTTAAGCATTCTTTTATAAGATTGTGGCTTGGCGATCTTGCCCTATCGGAGTAGCTATCGGAGACTATTCACCTTCCTTATTTACGCGGGTTAGGTCCCGATCCTGGCTAGTTTGTTCAGACAACCACCAAACTTGATGCCGATGTTCCGATTTCTCCATGTCCAAAACAGGAAAGCGGCTTGACAGCAGATGATTGGCTTCAATATCCTGTGTTCGTTTTACAGCTACCTACTTAAGTTGGTAGCTTCCGCGATGCCTTATCAACTTGGAACAATAAGGGCTAGAGCTTTTTTATTCTTGATTACTAGCTATCAGGCCCATGGCTGAACATTGAGCATGGATTTGCTGGCATGACATCATCTAGTTTCACCTCCCTCTTATCGACTCATACGCGCTGGACGACAAGTGCATCATTGGTCGATCTCAACACAAATAGTTTGTCTTTGCTGTGCTTGCATTGCAAATCAAATTAGCCAGCTGTCCATCTACCTCGCCGCAAAAGGTATATGTACGCCTTCGTTTCCCACCTGTGTTGCGTCTCGATCAAGGGCAGCAGAACGTCTGGTTCGATCTGGTTCTTGCGTATTTACCAGGTGGTAAATGTATTTGTCTTTCAGATTCAAATCGTTTTTTATACGTTGAGAACAGAGGCGTGTTACATTTGTCATACTCAATCTTCTTTACCTCTTCATTGTCCATAGTAACTCCAACTACGTCTTTCCCTCAATGTTCTTCCATTTTCCCTCTATTGGTCTCCAATCAACTCAGTGCATCATGCGTGAGATTAAATTGACTACGTGGTGGATGTATAGTATAGTGATTAGTATAGTGGTGCCCACTTACCGAAGCGTCTCGAAGTATCTTTGTTGAATTTATAAATGTGAAGACTTATACGGCCAATATGTAGATGAGTTGATGATACCAGATTAATACTTGTACAGCCAGCGCAAAAATGGTGTTTCTTTTGTAAACGGACATTTCTTTTTGGCAGGAAGCTAAACCTTTTCTAATGACCTACGACTCCCTCGAGTCCGACAAACGCAGTTATTTCTTCGTACATATTTTTAGCTGAGCCATCTTAGATATAAAGGCACATGTCATATCTCTTGATAGACATCCATTAAACGATGTCAGCATCGTTACTGATAATCCAGATATGAAGAATGATACACATAGCCTGACTTATGCCTTCCGCTGCAATTTCATCTACTATACACTACATCTGTATTGTACCATATCTATACTGACACGATGTTTAAGATAATGATCATCTATAACGACATCGGCAGTGCTGAGAATGGCATATAGCATCACGCTGTAGGGTATCAATATGCAATATCATGATTGGACTCCAGAAGCCCTTTGAAACATGTCTTATCAAATGTATTTGTCCAACTGATAGTTGTAGCATATAGATAACGTTCAATTAAAAGGTAATTCGAAGGCTTCATTGTCATTTCACTCATTCTTGATAATTTACTTAAATCCACCATCATGAACACGCGTCAGAGCTACGTAAGATACCTACCATTATAGTAGAAATAGTACCTCACAAAGTGCATGTAACTCAGCAGATTTCATATCATATGTACAAGTACATTTTACATTTTACATGGAGCTCTAAGCTTATGGCACACCACATATCACGTTATTTCAATTGCCATGGAGGACATGTAGGAATGTTTCCTATTGGTTTCTGATACTCCAGATTGGATATGCATCAACTCAATAGTACTGAAGATGTACATATTTTGAAGCTGGTATAAGCAGCAGCATGAAGTTGTGCTACATTCTTTGACAATGGGAAGAATCCTCCATCAAAGTATGAGATGGGAAAATGCCAATACTATACGAGCAAAACAAACATCCTTTTACAATGATGTTTCGATGCATATTTTCACTGGAATACGTCACATATTCTTGTCATTTCTTTTTGCCAATGATTTCAGCTCATAGTTCAACCATTTCGTGTTTTTTCTCGAACCCATCTGTCAGTGTGTATCGATTGCCGGATCTCCAAGTGTACTTCATGAGATGGAAAGGATGCATCCGTAAAACCACCTCGTAGTCAATGATATGCAGTCGCTCATACCGATAAGCAATGTGATAAAGGTCAGCATGAGAAATAAAAAACATGTCGAATTAGTAGGTGGCCCATCTTTGCTTTAATATATATATATGACGATAGGTAACGGCCCAGCTTGTTGGTGATCAGAAATGACGAAGCCAGAACCGACCCAAAAGCATGCGTATCTTGATACAAATATAACGCCCCATGTGGATTTGAGGTAGATCGGTTTATCCGTTCATGAAATGTGACTTTACAATACCCCGAAACTTTCGGCCAATCCGCATAATGGAGACGCCTGAAGAGCTTTTATAAAACGGCTATAATAAACACCAAACCGCAACAGATCAGGCTAACCAGCCTCAATAGAGGCAGAAACTATAAGTGGCGAGCCTCATCTTATCCAGGAGCAGGAGTCCTCCTATTGGCGGACGACAGCCATGCAAGGTGACTGTGCTCGGATATTCCTGTGAGGAACGAAACGGAATAATTAAATAGGCAATAAGGGCCCTTGGAGTTTACGACGCCGGGATGCTCAGCCTGGAGATTGCTGTACCCCGCCTTACAGCCAATAGCCACAGTCTCTTACTGGGTAATTATGCTTTCTCCATTTTCGCTACCACTTACTTTGGGTTGCGACAATCCGTCCTGCATTAGACATATGCTCCCCAGCCTACCTAGGTAGTCTTTCAGAGCATAGAGCTTCAAGGTAAAACTTTCACGAGATTCACTGATACGAACATGATGGATAACGTATTCCGTATATCCACTTATGACAAGTGTTCAATCAAGGAAATGCTTTGGGCCCTTGCCTTCAATTGGGTCTCATCATGTGTTTTAGTCACTCAATGCAACGTTATGGAAGACTACAAACCGGTGGCTAAAAGTAGATGGGCTATTGGCTAAAGATATTATAAACTAGCGGCTAAAAATTCACCAATTAAGTGGCTAAACATTTAGCAACTACTAAGAAGGTTACAGAAGAAAGGATAGGCCCCACTTCCCCACGTTGTTCTCTTCCGCTCATCTTTAATCTCACTTTGTCCGAGAGCCGTTGGTTGCTTTTGCGGCAATAGTGTATGAAGAGGTTCCAATAACAGGACCAACAATAAGAGAGATGATGCTGAGTGAAATATAAAGCATTGAGTGGATTCTGTGTCGTTATATCCAGTTAGCTATTTGATTAGCTAGGGAGTTTGGTAGCCAATATGCAATGAAGTAGATAATTATTTATGAGGTCGCGTATCGATACCTGTAAATCTTTACTAGACCGTGACCACTAGAGTATGTACTCGAAATATACCGGGGTTTCTCTGTACAGGCAATTGAACCAACTTAATCTGCCTAAGGAAATCGGGCCTTCAAACTAGTTAGTGATCGGAAGGTATTCGGTGTGGTAGGAGTGCATTGTTGCTTTTGCCGTGCAGCAAAATGGATATTGCAGGTAAATGACCAGGTTGTAGTGCCGATTGACCATGTGAATTAGAAGCTTAGGCAGGAATAATAGCCGGCGAAGATAGCCTCATTATTCTCATGTCTGTGGCAAGAAAATTATATATAGTCCAAGCTCTTTCCATCATCTCCATCACTCTCTCCATCTCTCCATCAGTTCGGATACTCCAAGAGTCTTACACATCATCTTTGTGTACATCATCTCAAGTAACGAAAGGCTGAACATCATGTATCAGAAATTGGCCGCCATCTCGGCCTTCCTGGCTGCTGCTCGTGCTCAGCAGGTCTGCACCCAACAAGCAGAGACTCACCCACCTCTGACATGGCAGAAATGCACAGCTTCCGGTTGCACACCTCAACAAGGTTCTGTGGTTCTTGATGCAAACTGGCGTTGGACTCACGATACCAAGAGCACCACCAACTGCTACGATGGCAACACCTGGAGCTCAACCTTGTGCCCCGACGATGCGACTTGTGCCAAGAACTGTTGTTTGGATGGAGCCAACTACTCGGGCACTTACGGAGTCACCACCAGCGGCGACGCTCTCACCCTTCAATTTGTTACTGCGTCGAATGTCGGCTCCCGTCTTTACTTGATGGCAAATGATTCTACCTACCAGGAGTTCACGCTCTCTGGCAATGAGTTCTCCTTTGACGTTGATGTTTCCCAACTGCCGNNNGTAATCACAATCNNNCATCACAGTTGGTTTCACAATTCGCGGACTAAANNNTTGCTATGTGGCTTGAACGGAGCGCTGTACTTCGTTTCCATGGACGCCGATGGTGGCCAGAGCAAGTACCCCGGCAATGCTGCTGGTGCCAAATACGGCACAGGTTACTGTGACAGCCAGTGCCCTCGTGACCTGAAGTTCATCAACGGTCAGGCCAACGTTGAGGGTTGGGAGCCATCTTCCAACAACGCCAACACTGGTGTTGGTGGCCACGGAAGCTGCTGCTCCGAGATGGATATCTGGGAGGCAAACTCCATTTCTGAGGCTCTTACTCCTCACCCTTGCGAGACTGTCGGCCAGACAATGTGCGACGGCGATTCTTGCGGTGGAACCTACTCCAATGACCGATATGGCGGAACCTGCGACCCTGATGGCTGCGACTGGAACCCATACCGCCTAGGCAACACCTCCTTCTACGGACCCGGTTCATCATTCGCTCTTGACACCACCAAGAAGTTGACCGTTGTGACCCAGTTCGCCACCGACGGTTCAATTAGCCGATACTATGTCCAGAATGGAGTCAAGTTCCAGCAGCCCAGCGCTACAGTCGGCAGCTACACTGGCAACACGATCAACACCGCCTACTGTGCAGCTGAGCAGACTGCTTTTGGCGGCACCTCATTCACAGACAAGGGCGGCCTTGCCCAGATCAACAAGGCATTCCAGGGCGGAATGGTCTTGGTCATGAGCTTGTGGGATGATGTGAGTTTANNNCATAATAGTNNNTATGATTTCTGTTACATTACTGACTGGTTCACGCAGTACGCGGTCAACATGCTTTGGTTGGATTCCACCTACCCAACAAACGCCACTGCTTCCACCCCCGGCGCCAAGCGAGGAAGCTGCTCTACCAGCTCTGGTGTTCCCGCCCAAGTCGAAGCTCAGTCTCCCAACTCCAAGGTTATCTACTCCAACATCCGCTTCGGACCCATTGGCAGCACTGGTGGCAACACTGGCAGCAACCCTCCCGGCACTTCGACCACNTCGGGCACCCCCGTCCAGCACTGGAAGCTCCCCACCGCCACCCAGACTCACTACGGCCAGTGTGGTGGAACTGGCTGGACCGGACCTACCAGATGCGCTAGCGGCTTCACTTGCCAGGTTCTGAACCCATTCTACTCTCAGTGCCTGTAAGGTGCTTTGGCGGCGGCTTGAGATGTTAGGTTGTAGATGGATTGTCTCATCTTCAACTAGATGTAGGATTTATTTTTATTGTATCTACTTCTGATGCTAGCAAAGACGGTCATTTGATTTGGAACTATGGCTGTTTGGTGTTGCGATGAATGCTTAGCTGCTGGGCAAAACTGGCTTTCGCAAAGCATATTGACCCCTTGCGATAAAAGCATTATATAGAAAGAACATGGAACTCTTTACAAAAGTATATTTGCTGAGCTACTGATTCTCTTTTTGGGCTACATGACAACTTTTTGATCATCAGTACTTATCCCGCCAAAACGGCTCTACTCCCATTTCCACGAATCTCCGTTTCTCAAAGTTCTTAGTAGCGCGCCAATTGCTGATTACCCAAATGGAAACAAAAAATAAAATAGCGACAGCAGAAATTAGCGGCGCAATGATGGAGAATATGGTAAGACCGTAACTAGCGGCTTGGAAGGCACTGTTGGAAACCAATTTGTCCGTGGCCAGGCCGACTTGCATTGCTGTTAAGACGATAACCACATAACCAAGCACGGTAATTAGTGACGCAAAGTTGTCGCGAATCAAGTCTCCGTAAATGGCGTAACCAGATATCCTGGAATATCCTCTCAATAAATGACCTTTTCGAAACCGGTATACCTTGTTCAAGCGCCCTAACCGGAGTTCGCCGTACCAGTACCTGGGGTTGACTGTAGAATAGCAATGCTGCTGCAAGATTTGACTCGAAAGGATCTTCCAGTACTCCCAAGTAACCGCATCTGGTAATAGTCCTTTCTCGCGCGCGATGCGAAAATCGCTATAGTGTCCGATGAGAGCACAGTACGAGAATAAAAATCCCCGAGCACATTGCTCTAGCTCAGTGTGTTCTTGATTCGCATTTGACAGAATGTGTTGTTTCCAAAAATAGGAATCTAGTAGATATTCCGGCAGTGGCTTCAAGTGAATTCCTTGAGGACCCCATATGAGATGCAGTTCCGGGTTCTCTGTAACAATGATGTCTCGGGAGAGCACTCGTTGGTGATGCAGGGGCCGAGGAGGCATAGGTCGGCCGCAGGCCCACAACCAATCTTGAACAGCATTAATCTTTCTCACGAAAAGCTCTTGCTGCAAGAATTCTTGTAAGTCGCTGGTAGGGCCAAAGATCTCGTCTCTCCCAGAGCGAGCGGTTGCTGGCAAGATTCTCGCCAGTTGTGCTGCGTCTTGCGTATCCCTGTTAAACTCTTCGACGGTCGGGCCAACCAATTGAATCGTAAAAGGCGGAGCTTTCTCTATGATTGAAGCCATGGCGGAATGTCATCACCCGTACAGAGCTACCACGGGGATCTGGCTGATTTTGAAGCCCCCAAGTAGGGCTGGCCTCATGGAATCCCTGAGCGAACTAAAAGTTTACGGTTGCTACTGCTCAAAGGAGAACAGTTAATTATAAATTCACGCTTCAAGGAACTGCTCTTTTCGTAATTTCCGCCGGTTGCCTAGAAAGCAGGAGTCTGACTCTGATCCTGGCACTCTCAAGGCTGAGTTTATAATATATTGTCCTCCTATTGGCCGTTGAAGAAACTTGAACGGAGACAGAGGAGCGCGATGGATTTGCCCGCATGGTTCCAGGCCAGGCCAGGATACATGTACTAGCCACAATGGCTGCTTGTAGGGGCGTCAGCTGGGATATTAAGAGGCTACTCAGTGGGTTGCACTCCGCATTTGTCGCGGAAATTAATAAACAAGCCGCAATGAATGGGGGTGTGATGGTTTGAGAATGGATTTCAACATACCAAGTCAATGGCCGTTATAGAAATGCCGTCAAGAAGACATTTAATGATGATGATCATAGTTCCCATTGGTAAAAACAGACTATGCGCTAGAAACAGTTCACAACTCAGTCGATTATGCGGATTGTATTGACTGACGAGGTGAAGCAATAGACCCATATTTTATCAAGATTTCAACTCAGCCGCACGGGAAAATTTGGGGGCCATGCAAAGAGAGCCGCTAGACACCCTGTTTATAGTATCTGACAATGAACAGCAGGTAAGGAAATTTGACACATCAAGTTTCTGCCTAAGGAACAACGGACCCCTGGAGCTCTCTGAGGCAGCTCCTCATTTGAGCCTCAATTGAATCATAAGCCAACACTTGCCAGAACAATTCTAAATAACTGGCTTTGGATCAAATGCGATAAAAAAAAAGGTAAAAAAACCTCCAAGTTCTCAAAATGTCTGTTGAAGTACAGCGATCGACAACCGTGCGGCGGTCGGCAAATGTCCAACGATCAGGAACACGAAAAGGACCCAATCCCAACCTAAACCCAGCCGCGCCGAAGAAGCAAAAGGGCTACGAGATTGTGCAGCAAGGCATCAAAGAACTGTATCCACTTGATAAAGGGAATATTGTCCCCGATCTTGAGTACGTCAACTTTATTGGTNNNCGCTTTTTATTTTATTTTATTCTAACAGCCGTCATAATTGTGTTTGTCCCAGGATTAGGAGCCAATCCAGAAGATAGCTGGAAGTCTAGTAAGACTGATTTCAACTGGACCACACACGCAGATGGCTTGCAAAGAGATTTCCCACGAGCTCGATTGCTGCTCTATATGTACGACTCAGCATGGACGGGTCAGCTAAAAGTGAAACAATTCATGGGCAATATTGCCATGGGCCTATTAGTCGGACTGAGGAGTAAGAGAGAAGTAAGCCAGCGAGCCATTGATTGTGAATCTAGCNNNCGGAGAACAATTAGAAATGCCAACGGAGACCGAGTGTTCATTGGACATAGCATGGGTGGCCTAGTAGTCTCAAAGGCGGTCACAATTGCAGATTCTCGTCGCGATCTATTTCCCATCATGTTTGAGGCAATCACCGCGTGCATTTTCTTTGGCACTCCGTTCAGCGGTGCTCCTGTTGCGGCTGTGGCAGCAATGTACGCCCATTTCGCCGAAAAGGTAGACGTAGCATTTTCATCAAAATTATTAGAGCTCATGAAGCCAGGCGATGAGGAACTGCGACAACTCAAGCATGACTTTATGCGTCTGGTGGGGAAAATCAATCCGAAAATCGACTTGTTCTGTTTCTGGGAAGAGCATCCAACCGACTTTTCTCAAATGGCTGGCCTTCCAAGCCTCTTTGGGCTTACCAAGAATCTTATACCAAAGCAATATGCCGAATTCGTCAACCGGGACTCTGCAACACTCCCTGGGGTTGAAGAGCTTGGTTTGGCCTGCAATCACCGCGATTTGGTAAAGTTTGATGGCCCAAAGGACGACCGATGGACACAAATGGTGCGAGATCCGGTGAAAAAGATCATCCACGGAGCTCAGCTATCTGTTAGGAATCGCTTGAACTCAGTTAGAGACATTGACCGCGCCATGATTAGCGGCATAATGGAAGCACTGGACGGCGCCCAAGTACANAAAAAGAGAAAAACATTATCACAATCCTTCACACCTTCGTCCTGGATACCTCAAGAAGCTGAATACTTGGAGTGGCTGCGATACACAGGAGACGGCGACAAAGAGAAGCCTCCTCAGACGGTGGACTGTTTATATGTCCGTGGTCGCGAAGGCCGAGGCAAAACAAACGCCGCTATGGCTGCCCTGCAAGGCATTGAGAAGCTAATACGCGAGAATGAAGAGAACGATACCGGACAGGGCCCAATTCTCCTTGTGTATTTCTTCTGTGATACGACGACAGACTATTCTACCGCCGAGGACGTCTTGAAGTCTGTGATAAGGCAACTCATCAACCAACAAGAGACGCTCGCACCATACGCGAAGATATTCACCAAGAAAAAGGGAAAAGATGATGCGAGTCGATCACAGCAAGCCCAAATAACTGTTGAAAACATGTGGCAATCAATTCAAGATATGCTCGCTGATGAATTCATCGGCAGCAGGGTCTATTTCGTGCTCAACAACCTTCATGCTCTGCCCGCCGAATCAGATTCAACCATCAAATTGATGAAGTTCATCGCAGGGGAGCTTGAAGCTCTAGGCTCTGTGGGCTCTAGACGTGTCCCGACTCGGTGGTTTATCACCAGTCGAGAGTCCCATAACGTTGACGCCGCCCTCAAGGTCGACGGCGTCCGCGTGATTGACTTGGAAGACAGCAGATACGAGAATCAAGTTCAATTGGAGCTGCGAAAACATGCCAAGAAAATGATTTCGGCAATCGGGGAACAAAAGCAATACAACAAAGCTCTCGCATACTTCGCCAGCAGTCTGGTAGGCAAGCGCGCCCAAAATACCCAGTGGATCGACATCACATGTATCCAACTAGGNGAGCTTTCCAACACTGAAAGCGACCTGAGAGTTCGAAAGATTCTCGAGAACATGCCTCAAGATTTGAAGACACTGCTGGACCATTCTTGGCGTCAAATATTTGAGCTGAATGAGGCCCACGTCGAGAAAATCAAGGAAATTCTGCGTGCCCTGGTGTTGACCTATGAAGATCCTACCGAATCAGAGCTCAGTCTGCTCGCAGGGTTGCCATCTACGGATCAGGAAAAAGGCGAGCTGCGCAAGTTGATTGAGCAATGCAAACCCCTTCTATACTTAAAGCGAACGAGTAAAGCTGACTCTGTCGTTTGTTTTGTTAACATAATTGTAAAGACGCACTTGTCAGAGAATGCCAAGGAACTACTCGGATTGTCCAAGGAGGAAATTAAGTGGCAACACGGTGTGATAGCTCTACGATGCTTCACTCATATTAAGGACACTCTGGATTTCCCCATGCCGGATCCGGTCCCAAAAGATTCAGCGGCCGAAAACTCCGATAAAGATGAGCAGCATAACCCTGACCAAGAGGAAGCTCAATCCGAACATGCTAGTGCAGTGGATGACGAGGACGACGACGAGGACGACGAGAACGACGACGGAGATGACGATGAAGACGACGAATACTCGGATAGCGAAGAAACGTATGAAGATGAGGGCGAAGAAGACGAAGAAGAGGACGATCCTGAAGTAGAAATGGTCAAAGACAAAGCCTTGGCTTATACTGTTAAGCATTGGCTACACCACGCTAGCAACGCGACTCTGGAGATTGCCGAAGATCTAAGTTTCGAAGATGACTTTTGGAAACCAGACTCTACGATTCGGCGTCGTTGGATGATCGAGTACGCGCGCATGACGACCACATTTGACAACTTCGACTATAAGACGCTCAATGGATTACATGTTGCGGCGGCAATTGGCTTCCGACAACTAGTTGCAGCTCTTATACGCAATGGCCATGAAGCCGAGATCAAAGAGCGAGACTCATTAGTCAATACTCCAGTAAGCTCCATGAAGATGTTTTAT